>OV049924.1:171939841-172064239 GCA_920104205.1 Eupeodes latifasciatus | reverse complement strand
TCTCTATTTTTGGCCTAGTTGTAACGATTTGTGTTAGATCGTGACTCCATCTTTTACCGGGTGGTCCTGCTGGTCTCTTGTTCTCTGGTCTACATTTCGTTATCATTTTTGTCCATCATTGGTCCTGAAGTCTAGATACATGGCCTGACATATCCTTAGCTGGTTAAGTGTTTTTTTGCAGTCAATCTCATTGTTTATTTTCATTGTTTGTAGTCCATAAGTAAGGATCGGTAGAATAGCAGATTCGAATTATATTTTATTGCACTTTGGTCCAATTGTAAGATATATTTCAGGCTCAAGAATTGTGCCAGCTATTTGTTTTGCATTTGTTAATTTCTTTATTTTCTTGGTCCTTAAATGATTTCAGTTGTTGTAATCTTCTACATACTCAATTTTTTCTTCGTGTAACGTTATATCGTCTTTTGTGTGATTTGTCATGAATTCAGTTTTCGATTTGTTTATTTAAAGTCCATAATTTGTACACAAGGTAGTTAGTTCCGTCAACATGTCTTGAATGTGTGTAGCTTTTGTAGAAATAAGAACTATATCGTCTTCAAATCTTAAATTGTTAAGAACTTGTCCACATACACTTATTCCATATTTTGTCTTCCAATTTGATCGAATATAGACTTTTCTGGTCTAACACCACACTGATAAGCGATGGTAATGAGACTGATTCCTCTATAGTTGGTGTGGCTTTGGGTCTCCTTTTTTCAGCATCGGGCAAACAATACTGATGGAATTCATCGGCGATCGTTTCTTGCGACCACATTTTACAGATAAGTTACTGCATACTCCTCACCAAACTATCTTCAGCTGTTTGCAGAGCTTTCATTCAAGCCATCTGCACCAGCGGTTTTGTTCAGCTTAGATATGGCCATCTTCAATTCGTCTAAGTCGGGAAGACGGGATTGTTGGCTTTCGTCATCTATGTTGAATGGATCATGCCTAACAGTAGAATTCGGTTCGTCGTCGCCGTTTTATTTGTACTATTCCGTGTTCATTATTGAGATTTTTGCTGTGTCTTTTTAATATTTTTTAGACTGTCATTATTATTTTGAAGGTCATTATTCGTGTTTGACTGTTCTAAAAGCTGATCGATCTTTGTCTTTGTATTTTCGTTATAGGTAATTATTTTTTGACTCAGATTAGAGATAACGTAGATTTGTCGATTTCTTCGAAATATTTTATGATTAAGTTTTATCTTAATTCTTAATAGTCTGTGATCGCTGTTAGGACAGTTAGTATGTCTTGGATGGTTTTAAATTTGTTTCTGAGGATGAGGTCTATTTCGGTTTTAGTCTTTCCGTTCGGTGAGATCCACTTCCATTTCCTGCTATCTTTCTTTTTTTAAGAATGTATTCCCGAATTTCAAATTCATTTCTCCTAGCCACTTGATGAGTTTCTCCCCTCTTTCATTTCTTACTCCATATCCATGAGGTCCAATAGCTGAGTTTTCTTCTTCAGTCAATCTTTTTCTAAGTTTTGCATCAAAATCACTTATTACTTATGTACATACATTAGCTCTGTTTTGTTGTTATTGAATGTTCTTGTTTGTATTGGCAGATGATTGTAAAGTTGATGGTTAGTGCATTTAAATTGCTATTTGTTATTGTTTCTTTTATTGTAGTTGGAATTGCGTTGTTTTGAACTTCGTGGGCTATCAATTCGTTCGTATTTTTATGAGTCAAAAATTTCATTATCGGGTGTCTCCTGGAGTTAATGTCAGTTGATCCAATTATAGTAGTTTTCGCCTTGTTTGTAATTATTTCGTTATTTTTGGTTGGCCTGATGGTGAATTTTAAAATATAAACAAAACTATTTTTAAAATTTTAATCCAAATTTATTATTCTCCTCTTACAGTATCCAATAAGAGAACGGTTTGGCATCGACATCACTCCACTAACTTACGTCCCTGGTGGGAAAATTGAAAAATATTTGGGCAATTTAAACTTTTTCTTTATCCGAGAAAGTACTTCTGTAAGGGAAATCGGTGGAATTAGTGGATTCGTTCACAGTTTTATCACAGAGGTTAAAAAATTCTTATTTTTAAAATGTTTAACATTCTTCTAATTAAAAATATATTTATATTTTAGCTTTTAGCTGTTGTTCGAGCACACATCACAACGCTAGGTGGTAATGCAATGGTAGCATTTTACATGACGGAACTAATTTTGGTCGACAATCAACATAAGAATCAGGTAAGAATTCTATAATGAAGATACGAATTAAATCAAAATTATGTTGTTACGTTAACTTATTTATTTTTTTCCTAGGCACAATGTCTTGTGAGCATCGGTGGCGATGTTGTTTATGTGTCCTATCACACCGATGACTGATATTCAAAACTAAGAGGGATCTAGCGTTTATTTTTCATGACAAGACCCAAAAGTGTTATAAATTAAAAACTTATAAACAACACTTTCCTATCATTGCTCTCTTGTCTTAGAACCCTCCAATGTTTCAATCCCATAAATGCAATATTCGTACTTAATTTAATAACAACAATAGTAGTCAAATACCTTAATAATTCAAAAAAATCGCAGATTATAAATGCAATTATTTTATTTAAACTAGATTAATGCCACGGTTGTTGTTTACTTAATATATTATAAACAAAAATATAAACGCTGTGTTAAAAACTTGTGTGATGTTATGTTGCTGGATTGTAATAAATCACTAAGTCAACAACCTAAAGAATATATCTTAAAATAACAAATGAGTTTAATATTTTTGTTTGTTTGTTTGTATTAAAAAAAAAATAATCGGAAAACATATTTTATTGTGTTCTAAAAAAAATGTAAATTAAATTAATAATAAAACGGTTTAAGCGTTAAATCCGATGTAGTATATAAATTATATTTACAAAATTATTATCATTAATGCATTTTGGATATTTTCATCGATAGAAAAATCGTATTTAAAAACTAAAACATAAAACCTAATTGACTATTTTAATGTGTGTATTAAGGTTTATGTCCCGAATGCAGTATATGTATATGAAAAACATATTAAATGAAATTGCCATGAATTTATGAAATTCCATTAAGAACTTATGGTGTAAATATTAATACAAACATTTTGTTTACATTTTATTTTGTTGAAAATAAGATGTCGTCGTTTTAAGAAAGTATTGAGAAAGTTAATTTATTTAGTTATTTTTAAATAAAAATAAAAACAAAATTGTCAAAGGCTAATGGTTTTTTCTTTTCACACAACGAACTTCGGATCTGTACGTGGAATGTTATGTCCTTTAATAGACCACGTGCAGCCGAACAGTTAGCGAAAGCCCTAAACTGCTGGAAGGCAGATATTACCGCCATCCAAGAAGTGTGATTGGATGAACCGGGCAAACGCAAACTGCGAGTATACTATGGCGACTGCTACCAAGAACAAAGGCAGCGTTTATTTGGGCGTGGATTTGTTGTTGGAATTAGACTCAGGCAAAAAGTCCTGAGTTTCAACAGTGTAAGCGAGCACATCACGACAATCCGCATCAAGGCTAAATTAGCCACCATATGCCTAGCGCATGCCCTAACAGAAGAGAAAGATGAAGACCAGCCTGCACGGCACCATCTTCGACAACGGATTCAAGCTGATCGATTTCGTTGCGGCCCGAGACGTTCTGGTAGCTAGTACGCAATTGACAAATCTTGTTATCCACAAGGGGACATAGAAATCTCCTGATCAATCAGTCAACTGTCAACCAGATTGACCACACTGCGATCGACGCAAGGCACTTCTTGAGTACACAGGATGTCCGAACATTTCTAGGGGCCAACATTGACTCGGACCACTACCTCGTTGTAGTCAAGGTATGGCTACGGGTATCCCAAACCAAGTCAAAAGAAGAAAGTACTGTGAGAAGATTCGAAGCCTCTGAATTGCGCCATCTACAGAGGCATCAGTCTCCTGAACATCGAATATAAGATCCTTTCTGCCATATTTTGTGAACGTCTGAGGCCGTTCGTCAACAACCTGATAGGTCCTCATCAGTGTATTTTCAAACACGGAAAGTCCACTATTGACCAAATATTCACATTACAGATCTTGTAAAAGAATGACGATGGAGAATGCACGCTGCTCTATCAAGGTCGGAACAGATCTTACCGAGGCTTTTGGTGTTTAGGCAAGGCTGATGTACTGTCATGCGACTTCTTCAACATCGTTCTGGAAAGAATTGTGCAAAACTCAACCGTCAACACTAGAGGCACAATCTGCCAAAGGTCTATCCAATTACTCGGATACTCCGATGATGTTAACATAATTGGAAGATCAAAAAGTGATGTCAGTGGGTGGCGCGTTTTTGTACATTGCGACGGAAGCGGAGAAGATGGGTTTAATGGTATGCTACCATCAAAAAAGGACATTGAACGACGACGTCTTGGACAAAACGTCACCATGGACAGCTATAATTTTGAGGTAGTTAACTTTGACTTTGTCTACCTCTAGGCACCGCTATAGTTTTAGTAGTAAAGTCCTCTCTCGAGCATTTAAAATCATCATCTATTAGATACTCATCATCCCGGTTCTCATTTATGGCGCCGAGGCTTGGACCCTGTCAAAGAAACATGAGAGCGTCTTAGGATGCTTCGAAAGAAAAATTCTTCGGGTGTTTTTTGGCTTTTGGTCCCGTCTACATAGATGGAGAGTGGAGGAGAAGATACAACACCGAACTGTACAGCGACACTAATCTGGTTAAAATTAAAAGAATAAAAGTCCAACAACTTAGATCGCTTACCTTAAGTAAGTAAGTAAGCAAGATGAAAATTGGTACAGACACTGAGGACATCGTTACTATACCAAGTAACAAAAAGTTCCCACAAATCCAAAGTGAGAATAAGAAGTTATCAATGTTTTTTGTCGAAAATTAATTTTTAAGGCTTTGACTCTTGTGGCGCACATAGGCGGAGAGCAGAAGCTGGCTGGAGAAACATGTTTGTTGAGGCCCAGGTCCGCCCGGACTGTAGCGCCACCTTAAGTAAGTAAGTCATTCTGAATTGGGAGCTGAAAATCAAATGAATTAAGGGTTCTGCTCTGAAAAATAAATCGAACCTTGGGCTCAAGGCCAAACAACTTCCGAAAGTTTGACATCTTAAATTTCAATATTAAGGACATTTTAGTTGAGTTTCTTCTTTGTTTTGATAAAATTAAAATAACAAAGCTTCTTTCTATTTTTCAAAAATTCCATTGATCATGTTTGTGAACGAAAAGTGTTAACATGTTCGTCTCGTCGAAGTGAATAAATTCTAAGCGAAGCAACGATAATATTTGTTGCTTACTTAAAATTTAGAAATTCATAAGATATAAAATCATAAAGCTTTCAGTCCGATTTAAATCAAACGAACACAAAAAAGGGAGTAAGCACCACTTTAAATAAATCAGGCTTGTTTGCAGCGTTGCCGTGAAGACAAAAATTGTAAGGGCCATTTCCAAAATGTGCGGGCCATTAGCCCACTACCCTAGAAAAAAAGTTGTTTAAGAAAATAATAACCATTTATCTTTTCTAAATAAACTTATTATATTTCGAATTAAATTAATTGAATTAAATTAAATTTTCGAATAAGTCATCAAATCCGTAGCCAAAATATATTCCATTTAAGGGTTTCAAAGAGAACTGTTCGAATTCAACTTCAAATATATTGTCTTGGCTTTTTAAGTACTCAGCTTTAACACATTTTTTTAAAATAACATTAAATTTTTTGTTTGCGTTGCAACAACTTTCTTTATTTTGGTGTTCTTCAAATCAAGATACTCTTGAAGAACTTTAAGTTCTTCTTGCCTTTTTGGGCTGTGTTTTAAGAAATTGTAGATATGACAAAACAAACAGACGAGATACGTACTAGGTAGGTGAATAAAAATAAAGTGGCGATTGGCGAAAACGAATAAAAAGCAAACGTCATGTCAGTCTGAATGAATGAGTTCAGTGTCATTTTCAATATGGGCAGTTGTATATGGAGGTAACACATTGATAATTTTGTTGATGGAATAAAAAGATTGGATTTGTTGTTTTAGAAAAAAGAAAATATATGATATGGGGGCCATTTCATGTTGGCCCCGGGCCCGGGCCAAAATAAAAAGCTTAGTGCCAAATGGCCCGATCGGGCACATTTTGGCAACGCTGCTTGTTTGCTTATAATACACGGTACACGTGTTTCACTTTATTCACATGCATAAATCCTCTCACTGTCACTAAATGGTAGCAATAAAAAAAAAACAGATTAACCAGATAATAACATATACGAGTACAAGGAGCATATCGAGCCCTTTCAACAAATTCGCATAAGTGACAAATCAAAAGATCACTTCTGTTCAATGGAACCGCTTTTACATACAAAAGGCATGATAAATATTATTAACTGTAGGTACCTTAACTGAAACATGCCTAAAGGTTTTATGGCTTCAAGTGCAACTAAATACCTTTTTTCCTTTTAGAAAATATCGATGACGGTTGTAGGTTGATATAATCGTATAATAATAACGAAGGGCTGAGTTTAAGTGGCTATAATTTCACATGGAATGGATTGGAGGGGTTTTCGAATAAAACTAAGCTTTGATAAAATCATCTACGCTAATTATCGCCACTGGTTTTCTAAATGCCATTCAACTTACTCTGCTGTCGGAGTAACAAGTTAAGCTTTATCCTTATAAAATTCAGTGCAGCAGACATTAAGTACCCCTATAGGTTAATTATAATGATAGAGAAAAACTAAACGAAATCCATTTAGTTTCACTACATTGTTGGAGTGTTAGATGCATATGATTATAATCGATGAAAAAAACATTAATTTTGTTTCCATTTAAATAAAATTAAACTTAAAAACATTGTGGGATATTTATTAGTTCAATTTGTTTAAACGAAATAACTTAACTTTTGTTTCTATTAAAACCCTTAATTCAGAATTTCGATTTCAGTTCAGAAGAAGTTCCTAAGAACAAGAGCCACCGGAACCAAAAACTAATCAGAAAGTAAACTTAAAAATTGCAAATGCAACTTATTTAAAGCAAAGATGTTGAAAACCTTAGAATCAATAAGAACAAAAAGACATATAAATAAAATTCTCTAAAGTCGTAAATCAAAAAGGTAAAAATGTACCTAAATTCAAGAAAAATTAAAAAAGTATTGTTTAAAGTTGTAATTTTCAAAAATTAAATATTTTGAATATGCCTAAAAAAATTGCCTGAGTTAAGCAGAGTACTCTTATTATGCATATTATGCTTGGAAAGTTTTGTTGCATTTTTCTACAAAATCAAAAATTGAAACTTTGAATCCACGGGCGGAACAATGAACAAAATCAGGTTATGAGTTCTCATCGACCCTTGTCGAATTTATTCTTTTAAGCTTTTTTGGGATGATATAATGCTCATTACTACTATTTTTAGGCAGTAAAAATGTTTACACCTAGCCTTTCACCTAAAATATTTAAATTTGTATTTTATAGAAAAACTTTCTCGATAATTTGAATATTTTAATGCGGAATATTGCAGGACTATAGATAAAGTTTAATACTTTTAAGCAGAAGTTACAAATTCACTTTTTCTAAAACTCAATTTATAGCAATAAAAAAAGAGCCTGGGGCGATCCCTGATTGATATAACTTCCCATCCCGTCTGTCAGTTTGTCTTGCTTAAAACTTTAACAAAATATTCATAGCAATATTTTGTGTGAGATAAATAATTTAAAGTCAGTATCTTTCTTTGTTCTCCTAATACTTGAGTCAAAAACCAGTTTTTTGTACTTTTTGTAGGTTTTCGTGTTTTTTTTTTTAAGTTGTCAGTTGAATTTTTTTTAAAAGATTAACTTAAAATTTCCAACAATATTTGCGTAGGTATGATGAAATAGTTTTTAATTTCAAAATCTATTTTTGTTAACGGGATTCTTAGTCGAAAACCAATTCTTACCAATTTTAGTACCACTTCTTGAAAGTTTGTATTTGTAAAAAAACTTTCAATTCGATTTTTCTCAAAATTTTACTTGATGCTAAAAACAACGTCATTCTTCGTAATCATTTTTTGTTCGTAAAATATTCTAGGTGACATTAATTTTTTTCATTTTTTTGATTCATAAAAAACCGTTAATTGAATTTATTTCAAAAAATATTCTAGTTTAGTATTACGTCACAATATATAATATAACATTTAATTCAAGTCGCTAGCGTTCTTGGTTCGTGAGATAGTTTGGGTTAACCAAAATGTTTTCTTTAAATTGCTATGATAAAAAAACACCCACTAAATTTTCTTGATGTTCAAATGGTAGACATGTGCATTCAAGAGGACACAAGCGTGCACAGGTTTTTCTCAAAACCAACCTCTGTCTACCAACTCCTACTCTCACCTCCCCGTGGTGAACATCGGCTGCCTAGTACCTCAACTGGAGATTGGGTTCCAACCCCAGTGGAAAGTTGTTGGGGGCAGCAAACGAGAGAGGGGGGGAGAGGTGCGTCCACTAAGGCACCTCTCCTTATCCAGACGGCAGCGGAGGAATTCCCGAGATGGAATCAACGGTGGCGTCTACAGTTCCAGTAAGGTTGAACTACTTAGTGAACACCTTATAGGGCTTCTACGACTTATTCGGAGCCCAGGCCTATAAGGAGCGGTTTATCCGGCTCCCCGTCCTTGGAGTTATACTAAGGATCTGGCCCTCCAGGTTGGGGGTTGTGCCGTCAGGGTGACTTCCTGACCACGTAAAAATCTTATAGTTGCGAAGCACCAACAAGCCTCGGATACGGACGGATTTACTGCTGACAACCAACGCAAACGAATTAAGGACAACGAACTTCGGATATGCACGTGGAATGTTAGGTCCCTTAACAGACCACGTGCAGCCGAAGAATTAGCGGAGGCCCTAGACTGCTATAAAGCAGACATCACCGCCATCCAGGAAATACGATGGGATGGGCCAGGCAAAAAGAGGATGAAAAACTGCGATATCTACTATGGTGACTGCTACCGAGAAAACCAACAGCGCTTATTTGGATGCGGCTTCGTCATTGGAGCCAGACTTAGGCAACAAGTCTTAAGCTATAGGTGCATCAACGAGCGCCTCATGACCATCCGCATCAAGGCTAAATTCGGCAACATTAGCCTGATATGCGCGCACGCCCCCACAGATGAGAAGGATGACAACACCAAAGATATGTTCTTCGAGCTCTTAGACAAAACATACGAGCAGTGTCCTAGCTACGATATTAAAATTGTCCTGGGCGATTTTAATGCCAAGCTAGGAAGGGAAGACATCTTTGGTGGAATAATCGGGAAAAACAGCCTGCACGACAACACTTCCGACAACGGATTCAGGCTCATAGATTTTGCTGCGGGGCGAAACGTCATGGTAGCCAGTGCGCGTTTTCCACACCTCAACATCCACAAAGGAACTTGGAGATCTCCAGATCAATCTACCGTCAACCAGATTGACCATATTGCGATCGACGCCAGACACGCTTCCAGCATCATGGATGTCCGAACTTTCCGAGGAGCTAACATCGACTCGGACCACTACCTTGTTGTAGCCAAGGTAGCACTTCGGGTTTCCAGGCCCAAGGCAAAACAGGGAGATGTTGGGAGAAGGTACAACGTCGAACGGCTACAATCGCAAGAGATCGCCAAATCCTTCTCCGACCGAGTTACAAGTAACCTCTCTCGAAGTTCTGTGCCGCCAACACAATGTATAGAAAACCAGTGGCAACATTGCCAAGACGCACTCAGAGAAGCCGCCTCTGACGTGCTGGGTTTCAAGCGACCACCAACAAGGAACCCCTGGTTTGATGAGGAATGTCGGCAGGCAAATGCAGCCAAACAACAGGCACGCAAGGCGGCGCTGCATAAAAGGACGAGAGCTGCTCATGAGCTCTATGAGCAGAAGAGGCGAGAGGAACACCGACTTCTCCGAAGGAAAAAGAGAGAGCATGAGAAGCGTGCGGTCAAAGATGTTGAGAGGTTTAAAAGCAGAAACGAAGTTCGAAAGTTTTATGAACAGGTGAAACGAAATTCACAAGAACATAAACCTAGAACCGAAGGCTGCAAAGACGAAAGTGGAAACATCATAGTGGAACCGCAGTCAATGCTGAGGATATGGAAGGACCACTTCTGCAGACTGTATAACGGCGACGACGAACCGAATTCCGCTGTCAGGCAGGATGATCCATTCAACATAGACGACGAAAGCCAACAATCCCGTCCTCCCGACTTAGACGAAGTAAAGATTGCTATATCTAAGCTGAAGTCTAACAAAGCCGCTGGAGCGGATGGCTTGAATGCCGAGCTCTTTAAAGCAGCTGGAGATAAGTTGGTTAGGAGCATGCACCAACTTATCTGTAAGATATGGTCGGAAGAAAGCATGCCCGATGAATGGAACCTCAGTATTGTTTGCCCGATCCTGAAAAAAGGAGACCCTCTAAACTGCACCAATTATAGAGGAATCAGTCTACTTAACATCGCTTACAAAATCTTCTCTGCCGTAATATGTGAACGTCTAAAGCCCATCGTCAACAACCTGATAGGTCCTTATCAGTGTGGTTTTAGACCAGGAAAGTCCACAGTCGATCAAATATTCACATTACGGCAGATCCTGGAAAAAACCCAAGAACACCAAATCGACACCCACCATCTTTTCATCGATTTCAAGGCCGCATATGACAGTATCTACAGGGACGAACTGTATAGAGCCATGTCTAGTTTTGGCATCCCTGCCAAACTCGTCCGTTTGTGCAGGATGACCATGGAGAATTCACGCTGCTCCATAAAGGTTGGAAACAACTTAACTGAACCTTTCGATGTCAAAAAAGGTTTTAGACAAGGTGATGCGCTGTCATGTGATTTTTTTAACATCGTACTTGAAAGAATAGTGCAAAGCTCACACGTCAACACCAGAGGCACTATCTTTCAAAAGTCTGTCCAATTACTAGCATATGCTGATGACATTGACATAATCGGAAGAACTCAGCGTGATGTCAATGGGGCTTTTGTGAGTATTGAGGCAGAGGCGGCAAAAATGGGTTTAACGGTTAATGAGGGCAAAACAAAGTACATGCTGTCATCAAGAAAGGACCTACAACACCGACGTCTTGGTCAAAACGTCACCATCGACAGACGTAACTTTGAGGTAGTCAAGGACTTCGTCTACCTAGGCTCCGTTGTAAACGCAGAAAACAACACCAGCGCTGAGATCAAACGAAGAATAACTCTTGCTAACCGCTGTTTCTTTGGGTTAAGAAAGCAATTGAGTGGAAAAATTCTCTCTCGAAGGACCAAAGTGTCGCTATATAAGACCCTTATCATCCCCGTCCTGCTATACGGTGCAGAAGCATGGACTTTGACAAAAGCGGATGAAAGCACCTTGGGTCGTTTCGAGAGAAAGATTCTTCGTGTGATCTACGGTCCCGTATGCATCGAAGGGGAGTGGAGGAGAAGATGGAACGACGAGCTGTACGGGCTGTACAGCGACGTAGACTTAGCAAGAAGGGTAAAAGTCCAACGACTAAGATGGCTAGGTCACGTAGAGCGCATGGAAACCAATGCTCCGGCCCGGAAAGTCTTCGAATCCACACCCACAGGACAGCGCAGTAGAGGAAGACCGCGAATCAGGTGGCGCGCACAAGTGGAAGGTGACCTCACCCAACTCGGAGCGCGAAACTGGAGACATCTAGCTAGGGACCGAGCTAGATGGATAAGTTTGTTGGGTGAGGCCCTAGTTCACACAGGACTGTAGCGCCACCTTAAGTAAGTAAGTAAGTAAATTTTCTTGAGAGTCCTTTCTGCATTATTATCTGTATAACAAAATTTACTAGAAGTCTATATCTCCACTGGTTCTTGAGATATGGACGACGACGAAAAAAGCTTTCCGACGTACGGACATACGGACGTACCAACGTACGTACACACGCACGCACAGATTGTATTTTGATTTTAGGGACCTTAAAACGTCGAGAAATGTGAAAATTTTCAATTTCACAAATCGAACCGATGATAATAACTTCCTATGGAAGTTAATAAAAAAGCTGAGGGTACTATTGCCAGGAAGCAAGTAAGTGGATTAAAAGTTCCACACAGGAGATCATTAAAAAGTATCGGAGATAGAAAGGAGCCCTTATTTTGTGTTTCTCAGACTTGAACTCATCCAATAATACTTGCTTTTGAACGGTCCGAAAGGTAATTCTTAAACCAACGAAGGAGCAATTCGTCAAAACCAATAAGAGAGCCTAATGCCAAATTCTTTTAAAATCCTTTTGACATATCAAATTCAATAATTTTAATCTAAAGATTTTTGTCCACTGATCGGCGAGATAAACCATAAGATCACCTAGGAAAGAACGGACGTAAGTACGTAAGTTTGGGGAAGAAGATTATCATTCATCATGAGTAAGGGCTGAATGTATGAAGCTTTCTATCCGCTCGGGACGAGACCTGAAGAATAGGATAGACGAAGCAGCTAACGCAGTGGTTTCGCCCAGCTTTCATATCTTAAAGTTTACGTTTATAAATTGGGCATTAGACACGATTGGAAGATCTTCCAATATTGGCCGAACTAAGTCTTCCAATAGCATCCAATTAGGTGACAATTGCCAATTTTCTATCAAGTGAAAATATTAGACAATTTTTTGACAAAAAATCGGCTGACAATTATGTATCTTCCAATTAATATTTGTCTGTTTTCACGGTTGGAAGACTTTAGAAAACAATAAAACTGGTAGACTCATTGGAAGACACTTTTCCCGACAGATGACAGAACGAGAAAATTTATTTTAGAAGTGAAAACATCAGTTCGTGCAAAAACATTTAAAAAAATATAAAATATAAAAACGTGAAACAATAATGAAACGGACAATAATGGGAATGTTGTAAAATGTCTTCACGCGTCTAATCCTTTTCAATAGTTGTTTGTTTAACTTCTTTTTTATTATTATATATTGCCAAATAGAGACTTCTTATTTGTTTTGATCTGCGTAGTTTTGATATTCTTTTAAAAATTGATGTTGTTTGGAAAGAACATCATCCAGACGAGTACAAACAATTGCAAGAAGTCGGCCAATTGTTTGATAGAAAACAGGAAGGTTCAGACAATTCAAGGGACCTCATTTGCAGTCAACTGCTTTGAACGTACATACACTTCGTGTCACATGGATAGGGACAAGATTTTTTTGTTTTTTATTTGCTGATATTTCTTAAACACTAAGGTTTTTTGGAAAAACTCAAATGTGCAATGAATGAGGTACATATTTATGAAGCATATTGGAAGCAAAAATGTTTGGATAAGGTTGATAAATACAAATTTTATGACAGTTTTTCCAAAGAAGGTCATAAAAAGTACCTGTTTTCTTGTGTCACTTGGATAGGGACAAATATATAAATATACCTGTTAGACCCTTTAAAGTAAAGAAAAAAACAAAAAATCTTATGATTTAGGTAAATACTTACTTTAAAGTCCCTTTTTTCTGTCTTTTTTGACAGATAAAATTGCGTGTTTACATGGTTGATGGAAAATTGGTTAACAAATTTTACGAAGAATCTGTCAATATTGAAAGATCTTCCAATCGTATACACTTAGCTTTAGTTTTTAGTTAATTTAGTATTAAGCTCACGATCGTACGAATAAAATTTGTTTAAAAAACAAAAAATAAATATTTTTATTTAACTATAGGTTGTATATGCATATGAAAAATTGTTGTGTTAGGACAGCTATAAACTATGGAATAAGAATTTTTGGAACTGAATCTTACTTAATTCATCTTCATGCAACGTTGTTGCCATTGGAAGTTATTTAAATCGATCCCATTTGTCGGATGGCTGAGAACATTTTGGAGACATAATAACCAATGTTTTAAGAGTTTTTAATATGGGTGATGACTGGTTACCTAAAGTGATTGCGATGAATATTATTCAGAAATAAAATCTTTGGTTCGAGAAGTTAAAGGAATTAGAAGATTACTGTGGAATGGATTTTGTTCCTAGCGTTCAAGCCTGCAATGGAAGTGAATTCAAAGATTCCCTGCATAATCTCATCGCTTAAACTGATGAAAAATGTAGACTGCGATACATTCCACAAGCAGCTTTTTCAGTTTATAGAGCAACGTACAGTATTCTAGAACATAATCTTTGTGAAAGAAATTATTTTCACAAAGTAATAATTCATTACCTCACATAATATATACATATGTACGTACTTTATATTTTTGTTTTATCCCAAATCAACTATTCTTCTAAAATGCGTCCGACTTATACTTTAACTTAGTTCTTTGTAATGAATTCAAAAACTTGGTGCAAAAACTCTAAATATGAAACCATTGAACGACATCTTCTTATAAGAATTCCCTCCCTATACGGGTGAATAAAAACATTTTCGATAGATCTATAATGGCGTTTTCTTTTTATCGTCCGGGTTGTTTTTTCGTCCAAGTTGTAAGGCTAAATTGTGTTCTGAAACAAATGTTTGTTCTTGATCCAAGTATCTTATATTTTTTCACATCATAGGCTAAATCAATCACCGATACTTTCGACACTTTACTTCATGAACAATTCTATCGTCTTGCATCGGTAGAAATAGACGCTTCGGGGCTACTGCTCCATCATCGCGTGGAATACTTCCCGATGATGGAGCAGTAGCCCCGAAACGCGTAGTGAAATTAAAATATAAATAAATAAAACGTAAGTTGTTAAATTAAAATAAAATTAAAATAAATTAAATTAAGACTATTTTACTTTATTTGTTTATTCTTATAAATAAAAACAAAAGTAGACTTCTGACAAGGCTAAGACGTTTGTACCGGGGGTTTATTGACCCAAACAATGTGGAGGTTAGGACATTGAAGTCGTCGATAAAAAACGTAAACAAATTGATCAAAGAAACCTATCGATTAAACATTAATTTGTACTGGGACAAGAAAATTCGGGCCGTTAATTCTAGTGACCCGAGTATATTTCCGCAAATTAACAAGATCTTTAGGAGGAATAATCAGAACGACCTTCCTTGTCTTAAGCTTCAGAGGATGACAGAGAACAGAGACGTACTTCTGACAGCAAGAATAGATACAGGAGACGCCGTCTTGGACGATGACTTCTTTGTTGTCGAAGATCCGCAAGAGAAAGCAGAGGCCGTAGGGGCTGCTTTCCAGCAAGTGTACAAGGTGAATCCTAGCATTCGCCCTAATCACGACCTGGAAAATAGAGCCCTGCAGCACCACTTCTACCTCCGTAACGACATAACGCAGTGGCGATCCCAGAACCTCGGTTTTACCAGGTTCAATGACGAAAACTTGGCAAATGCCATCATCGCCGGGCAAAACGGGACTAATACCCTATTAGTCACGAAGATAGAGCTCTAGCACATCTTCGATTCATTAAAAAAAAGATGTCAGCAGGTGTCGATGGTATATCCAACATTGTACTACGACATTTAGGTACCTCAGGAAGCTGTGGACATTTATACCACTCTGTTTAACAACGTTCTGAATTATGCATATATCCGGTCCGTTGGAAAACAGCTGTGGTACATCCTCTCCCGAAAAAAGGAAAGGACAACTCCAATCCGGCGAATCTCGGGTCGATAAGTCTTCTGCTGCGTATCAGTAAGGTATTCGAGAAGGTTATAAATAGAGGTCTGTCCAAGTGGGCTGAGAACAACAAAAGTATAATCAGTTCGGCTTTAAGGCGGGACATGACACTATTCATGCTGCGTCTAAGCTTAATTCTGACATCCAGTGGAACAAATCTAAAAGGCAATGTACGGGTGCTTGTCTGGTTGATTGGAGAAGGCCTTCGACACCGTATGGTTAGAGGGTCTGTATCTAAAGTTAAACAGACTTGGCATAAGTAAACCACTGTTGTATATGCTTTATGACATGCTTAATGGTAGACGGTTTATTGTCAAAATTGGCAATGTAACATCTACCAAAATCTTTGATACTAAAAATGGTCTTCAACAGGGAGCGATTAACTCGCCGATCTTTTTCAGCATTTACACCAGTGATCTGATAGCAAGTCTGAATCAGGCAATAGCGTACGCCGACGACCAAATTGCGTAAAGAAGGCCCCACAAATTGAGGTTATCAACACACTTTTGCAGAGTGACTTCGACAAGATTCAACAATATTGCGATGACTGGAAGTTGAAAATCAACTTTCAGAAATGCGAAACTATTCTGTTCAGGACTCCGCTGTATGGAGCCTCAAGGGATAGGTTAGGTTAGGTTAGGTTATAAGGGGTGTGCACAGCATGAAGCTGTTGCGCACACGGGGACCTACTGGTCCATTGTGATCCCCTGTAAAAAAGTAAAAGTTAGCATTGATGCTTCTCAATTTTACTGATTAACGTAGACTGGCTCGTTAACGTACCAGCCTGTGCTATCTATAAATTTTCTCATGTTTGCCATTGAGACCTGTGCTAGATCATCCAGTTCTCCAACAAACCTGTTTCCGAAATGACGGAGTCGGCTGGTTTGGAGGTTCGGACAGTCGCAGAGCAGGTGTTTAATGGTTTCATTTCCTCCTGATCCTGACAGCTCCTACAAAAATCGGGTGCAAATGCCCCTATTCTGTTAGCCATTGTGCCAATGGCGCAATGACCTGTTAGTACACCTATCAAGATTTTAATGTTCTTTTTACTCAGCGATAGAATATACCGAGTTTCCTTTTCATTTATGTTAGGCCATAAACTTCTAGAGATTGCGCAATCGTCCCTGGATTCCCAGGAGTTGTTGATTTTCTCTTTCAGTCTAAGGTCTATCTTCCTCTTGAGTACCCCAATCGGGACGAGTGGTCGCCTGACTGAATGGTCGCTACTACTGGTGTCTGCTGCTGACCCTTTCCTGGCTAGTTCATCTACTATATCATTCCCTTCTATATTGCTATGTCCGGGAACCCAGCAGAGCTTTACCTGGTTAGTGTGGCAGATTTTGTTTAATTCCTTCCTACAGTTTAAAACTGCTTTTGATCTTATGGTCTCACTAGCTAAGGCTTTGATAGCAGCCTGGCTGTCCACGAAAAAAGTAATCTCCGAAGAGCTTAGCTTTTCGTGATGTGCCAATTCAGCTGCTTTTCCAATGGCAAAGATCTCGGCCTGAAAGACACTACAGTCAGCTGGGAGTTTATACGATGCTCTGATGTTGAGAGATTGGCAAAGCACCTGTTCCTGATTCCATTTTTGAACCGTCAGTGTAGAAAGGGATACCCTGTTTACTTATAAGTGAACTAGGATCCCAACCCTGCCTTTCTGGTATGAAAATAGAAAATTTCCTATCGAAATCTAGTAAAGGGGGGATGTAATCGGTGGTCTCCCTCAGTCCTGGAATCCTGTCATATCTTTGTAAGATTGACCCGTGGCCATAAGTGCTATGCCTCCAAAAACTCAGTTCTCTTAAACGAATTGCAGTTTTGGCTGCCGTGCACTTTATGAACTCATCCAGAGCCGGGAGGTCCAAGATCATTTCCAATCCAGCTTGTGGTGTGGATCTTTGAGCCCCTCTTATTCCTATACAGGCTAGTCTCTGTACCTTATTCAGGTTCTTGAGATAGCTTGATTTTTCCACCGCCTTCCACCATACAATAGAGCCATAGGTAAGAATGGGTCTGACAATCGCTGTACATCCATTGGATGACTTGCGGTCGCATACCCCAACGTACGCCGAAGGTCTTGCATGTGTAGAATGCACATAGTGCTTTTTTCATTCTTTCCTCAGTATTACGCTTCCATGTAAGCTTGGAGTCAAGGATTACTCCTAGAAATTTAGCATCCTTAGAAAGTTTTAGAGGAATACCATTTAGTTTGGGAGGGTTGAAGCCCTCCAGTTTCCGTTTCTTCGTGAACAAGACTAGCTCTGTCTTGGTGGGGTTGACCCCGAGACCGTTCTTAGTTGCCCAAGAAGATAAATCCTTTAATGCATTTTCCATAATGTCTTCGATGATTGTAAGAAACTTGCCTGATACCAAAACCACTATGTCATCTGCATATGCTACTATTTTAATGCCCTGATCTTTGAACTTTGTGAGAATTTTGTTGACTACGAGGTTCCAGAGCAGGGGTGAGATGACTCCTCCCTGTGGTGTGCCTCTAGTAACTGTTTTCTGGATAGTGCTAACTCCTATTTGAGAGTTGATAATTCTGCCACTTAACATGGTGAAGATCCAATCGACAATGACAGATTCAACCCCAACTTCAACTAAGGCAGTCTTGATAGATTCCGTTTTAACGTTATTAAACGCACCCTCGATATCAAGAAATGCTGCCAGGGTATATTCTTTAATGTTCAAGACTTTTCTCAATATGTGAAACTACATACTTCATGTAGAGCAGTCTCCACTGATTTACCTTTAAGGTAAGCGTGTTGGTAGTTGCACAAATTGTTTTCGTTGAGAAGTTCTCTAACACGTAGATCAATTATCCTCTCTAGTGTCTTAAGGAGAAACGAAGAGAGACTTATTGGTCTATAATCCTGAGCGGTCGAGTGAGTCGGTTTCCCTGCTTTTGGGATAAAGACTACCTTGACCTTTTTCCAGCTATTAGGGACGTATCTAAGTTTGATACAACTTATGAAGATTACCCTAAGCCACGGAGTTATTACTTTGAGAGCATTTTGAAGAAGAGCTGGGAAAATTTCGTCTGATCCCGCTGATTTATAGGGTTTGAAGGAGTTTATTGCCCAGATATAATCTTTTGCTCAGTAATAACCCGATTTAGTTCTAAATTTGATTCCGTGTGAGTAAAATCCAGCGTGTTCGATTGCAAGCAATCAGAACTTTCTGGGTTCTTACAACCGGGGAAATGAGTTTCCATGAAGAGTTCAAGCGTTTCTAGGCTCGAGTTCGATCATGATCCATCAGGGTGTTTTATGTACCCCGGGATCGTGGGATTAAGGCCAGGGTTCTACGGAGCCTTGCCGCCTCGCTTGTTTTTTCAATGGATTCACAATGTTTAGCCCACGAATCCTTTTTGGCCTTCCTTAACTCTCTGGTGTAAGTGTTAAGTGCGGCTCTATAAGACTTTAAGTCCTCTTCTAATTTACTCAGTTTAGCTTTATTAAAAAGTTTTCTAACCTCTGTTCTACGTTTCTTTAATACACCATTCCACCAGGGTGGGTTAGTGGAGTTATTGGAACGAGATAAAGGGCAGTGTTTTTCAAAAGACATTCTCATTTTGCTAGACAAGTTTTGGACAACAGTGTCAATGGTTGAAGTGCTTAGACTTGTATTGCTAGAATGAAGCTTGCTTCATTCGATTCGACGCTGATTGCCGTGTTGTCCTTGTTGCTGTACCTAGATAGGAAGAAAGCGTTAATTGATTTTTTCACTAGGATACAACTTCTAATTTCACCTACATCTGACGTGGAGTGGAAAAGGTTGTAGTGTTTTGACCTCAACCCACGGATTCGGTTTTTGCCTAACCATGGTTCCTGGATCAAGGCCACATCCACGTTCTCGTGAGACATGAAGAGCGTAAGGTCGTACGTTGCTGCTTTAGCGTGGTGCAGGTTTATTTGCACCACTTGCAGCTTTTGACTCCCCTTTGCCTTCATGCCTCTTAACCTTTACGGTTCCGAGACCATACCTCAGCACGTCTTTTCTATCTTTGAGCATAAGGTCAGATTTCTTGTCTGCCACAAACAAGAGGTCCTTCCCTTCGCCACGGCTCTTTCTAGAATGTTGGAGCTTCCATTCTAAAATGGGAAGCTCTTTGTTCTGCTTCGCCAGCAGCTTAATAATGGCTGCGTCCTCATCATCTGCAGGAGGGGGGATCCAGATGCTAAACTGCTGGCGGAGTGGTAGAGCTGCGGCGGGTAGAACTTCAAGGGAGGAACCTTCCCATAGTTCACCAATGTTGGCGATTGTATGGTTCAGGAACTCCCGTGATTTCTGGTCACCGCAGCAGACCACTTTAACTCCTCGCCGCCATCCGGCACCATCAAAGATATAGTCCTCAGAACTATCGTTCTCTGATCCCGCCATCATAGCTTTAAGGATCTCATTTTCCACAAGAAGCCAGTATTTTGCCGAGATTTTCCCATCTGGGTCGTCACGGCTTATAATGGCGATTTGTAGGTCAAATCAGGGTGGTGTCGAAGCTGCTGGTTTTCTGTTTTTTAGCACCGTCTTGCTTGACTGTCTCCTCCGATCTTTGTCTCTTGGACGTTCCTGGTTTCGTTCCAGAAGAGGTGCTTGCCGGTGCTTGGTCTTTCCTAGCGTTGGCTTGCTGTTTCTTGCTGGAAGTCGCCTGAACTTTACCTTTGTCATTCCGAGCGGTCGAGTTATTGCCAGCCTGTTCACGGTTTGCCTTTTTAGGGACAGACCTAGATTTGGCAGCATCTACTCCTTTGCTCTCCGACTTTTTGGTGTTCACTTTCTCTGTTATTTCCCTGGGTGTAGTGACAGTCTCTGCCAGCTGCCGCTAAAAGTTCCTAACTAGCTTCCTATGCTTTTTTAGGAGAGCTTTATCTCTCGAACTGAGCGTCGCAGGGTCTTTCAACTCGGTCATTTTCACGAATCTTTTGGAGGATCTGTAGTTGCTGCGTTGCCTCGAAGCTTTGAGGGGTGCAGCAGACTTCAGCATAGTCTCTTCTTGACTCGGTTCCATCAGTAGCTCGCCTCGGTTTGACTACCTATGGAAGGAGGTCTGTCCGAGGTCTCCGTACCTTTGATAGTTAAACCATCTATGTCGGGAAGGAGATCCACTGAGAGAATGACCGGTTGTCTTTTTAGCTCTCGTTTTTCTTTCTCTAAGTTTACTTTTGTCACTGGCGACTTAGCTTCTTGCGAAGCCAAGCCCTCGCCGGCAGCCGTGACTTCTGCCGACTCTTGAACGTATATCCCCGTTCGATTTTCTTCAGTATGTAAACTTTTATCCATATTTATTTCGATTAACATCTCTGCTTTTGGTGGTTTTCTTAGTTGTCTTACTCCGCAGCTGGATTGCTGAAGAGTTAGACGTAAGCCCCCTTGCCACAAAAAGGCGAAAACCGTGAGGGGGAGCCTCAAGGGATACGAGAAAGAACTGGAAAAATCTAGTGATCGTTGGACCAAATCGACAGCCACTGGCGAATAAAAGTGTAATGAAGTACCTTGGCATCTGGTTGGATCAGTACTTGTATTTCGACAGACATATGAGTGCTGCTCTGGCCAGAGCTAGGGGAACCTTTGCCCTGACAAAACGGTTGTTTTTTAGCAGCCGTCTTGACAGCAGGGTGAAGGTGATTTTCTACATGGCCCTTATCCGGCCGATGATTGCCTATGGGTGCACGGTATTGTTACATCTCAAATGGAAAAGATTCGGGTGTTTGAGAGACAATGCCTGCGACGTTGCCTTGGACTACACAGAACACCAGAGTCGGACTACAAACATTACTATTCCAACCAGGTTCCATACAGCAGAGCCAACATAAACAGAATTATTATTATTATTATAAGCTTTTATTGCCTTATCATTTTTAATACATTTAGACGTTGCCTTGGACTACACAGAACACCAGAGTCGGACTACAAACATTACTATTCCAACCAGGTTCCATACAGCAGAGCCAACATAAACAGAATTATTAGGTCCGTTCGCGTACTTTCTGCACCAAAATTCGTAAAAAGAGATATTTTAAAGAGTGGGGGTAAAATTCTCTCACCAAAAAAAAAAAACTACAAAAAAGTAAGCGAACGGGAAAACAATAAATTTTTCACACAATATTACTGTCTTGTTGCTGTTCTTTGAAAATTTGTTTTTAAATTTTATACTGACATCAAAAGCGAAAATTTCTAAGAAATTTGACAATTTTCACAAATCAGCCCAAAGAAATTTCTTGGGCTAAAATTCGTAGGTTGGGGAAATATTTTACTCTCTCGTGAGCGCTCTCTTTTACGAAAAACTACGAAATTTTTGAGTACGCGAACAGGATTTGGTTAAATTTCGTATTTTTTCGTAAAATTGGACTGTTTTAGGAGGGTACGCGAACGGACCTATATTTTCATATTTTCATATTTATTTCATTGATTGCTTATTATAAGCTTTTATTGCCTTATCATTTTAAATACATTTAGATACACCTATAGATACAATTTTTAATTTTTTTTTTAATTAGAATTTTTGAATTATTTGATAGAATGATACAAATTACAAATATAGAATTATTAATTAGATAATGGAAAAGTAAGATAATTGATATTTAAAAGTTTGGTTATTTATTTTTCAATTTTTATTATTAGTTTTTGGCGTAAGCCTTCCCCAAAGCGGCCCATTTCTCGATTTTTCGCCTCACTGTACCAATTTTCGTTTATTTGGCAAAGATCGTCGCTCTATCCCTTGTTCGGTCGGCCTGTTCATCTCTTGCTTTCCGGTCTCCATTTTGTTGCCAACTTTGTCCATCTTTGATCCTGTAGTCTTGAAATATGTCATGCCCAACTCCATTTTTGTCTTTTGGTTCTATCTATCACGTCAATTATTCGAGTACTGTTTCGGATGTTTTCATTTCTTATCCTTTCGCTGGGTCTTATTCTGAGGATTTTTCTTTCCATTTTGGATTGACAGATCCTTAGCTGGTCAAGATATTTCGTAGCCAAGCTCAGGGTTTGTAGTCCATAAGTAAGCACCGGCAAAATAGCGGAGTCGAAGAGATATTTTCGTGTTTCTACACTTTGGTCCAGTTCTAAAATCTGTTTGAGGCTCCAGAATTGTTTCCAGCAGTTTGTGATGCGTCTGTTGATTTCTTTTTTCTCTTGGTCCTTAAAAGATTTTAGTTGTCCCAAGTATATGTTGTCCTCTGATGTGGTTTGTCATCACTTTTGGTTTTGACTTGTTGATTTGTAGTCCATAGTTCTTGCACAAGCTAGTAAGTTTTGTTGTCATTTCTTGTATATGTTTAGCTTTTGTAGATATTAGTACTATATCGTCCGCAAATCTTAGGTTGTTTAGAAGTTGTCCACATATCCTTATACCATATTTTGTCTTCCAGTTCACCTTTTTCAAAAGATAAACAGAATAGATAATTTTTTGCTGAAGCTTGGTAGGGGTCACATTGCGAGACCGATATCGTCGACTAAAAGCTTAATTTTTGGGGCTTACTACCCCAACAACGAGTACTACGAAAGTGCACGTTTAAGTGGCAACGTTCCGCCCGAAGCTTTTCTCTATTTAGACAATCGAGGGCTGATACAGCATACTAGGGAGTCGGTTCCGCTAATCTACCACGTCAGTCGTAAAACTGTAGATAGGCGACTCCTTTACAGTCGAGATGTCCTCGCACTGGACGGAGCTGAGCGTCTTCGGTTCAGTAGGACTGTTTCCGATAGAGACCGAAGAGATAGGGTGAGGCAGGAGAACCAGTTTTGGTGGCTTCAAATTGAGAATGTCATTTAAAGTTGTCTAGGCCGTTTGGTCCTGGCCAGCTTACATAGGCACCAAAAAAAATTAAAAAAAAAAAAACACAAAAAACACACAAAAAAAACACACAAAAAAACAAAAAAAACGCAAAAAAAGCTTACTGTGACTGACTTTGACATTTACGCTAGTTTTTTAAGAATTTTTGTCTAGCTTTAAAATAGTTTTAAGGTTTTGATAAAATAAAAAAAAAGTTTCGTTTCATCTTAGTAAGTAAAGTTCACTGCTCATCAGTGCCGGACAAAGCATATGTGCAAGATGTGCAAATGCACAGGGCGCAGAATTCTGGGGGCGCATTACCAGGAGCAAGAAAATGTAATCTGATCTTGCAAACAAATATGTACTATTATTTGCCATTCTTTAACCACAAACATTCTAAAAATAATCTTAAAAAACATCCATCACAACTGTCCTAAGTTATCTCTTGCGCACTAACTAACATCAGTTTCATTGTTGCATTCAATGAACATTTAACTCAAGATATCGCAGAACTAAAAATCCTACCTACCTCATTTCCAAATATTTCACCCTGTTCGTACAAGAGAAAAAAAGAAAAAATCTCAACACAAAAAAGTTCCATGCCATCTCATATGTGCAAGATTTATTTCATGCACACCGAGTCCCAAAATTAACATAGAGAGTATGACAAAGCAAAATACTTATTCATATTGAATCGTATGGGCTAGAACGTGCAGGTTTTGTATCACGCACCGTACCTGAATGTGAGTTCTCATCTTGAAGACTGGAGAGTCTTCTTTAGGTGACTAAAGAATCTTTTTCGGATCACTTTAGGATACTCCTCTCTATAGACAGGAACCTTACTGAAAAGAAACCTTACAGGAACCCAACTAGAACGAATTGGACAGAGTACGAAAAATGGATGAAAGACTGTATTGATCCACCAGAGGACAATACAAGTCTAAGCACTTCAAACATTGACACTGTTGTCCAAAACTCGTCTGACACTGCCCTTTATCTCGTTCCAATAACTCCACTAACCCACCCTGGTGGAATGGTGTATTAAAGAAACGTAGAAAAGAGGTTAGAAAACTTTTCAATAAAGCTAAACTGAGTAAATTAGAAGAGGACTTAAAGTCTTATAGAGCCGCACTTAACACTTACACCAGAGAGTTAAGGAAGGCCAAAAAGGATTCGTGGGCTAAACATTGTGAATCCATTGAAAAAACAAGCGAGGTGGCAAGGCTTCGTAGAACCCTGGCCTTAATCCCACGATCCCGGGGTACATAAAACACCCTGAACATGGTCGAACTCGAGCCTAGAGACGCTTGAACTCTTCATGGAAACTCATTTCCCCGGTTGTAAAAACCCAGAAAGTTCCGATTGCTTGCAATCGAACACGCTGGATTTTACTCACACGGAATCAAAGTTAGAACTAAATCGGGTTATTACTGAGCAGAAGATTATCTGGGCAATAAACTCGTTCAAACCCTATAAATCAGCGGGACCAGAAGGGATTTTCCCAGCTCTTCTTCAAAATGCTCTCAAAGTAATAACTCCGTGGCTTAGGGTAATCTTCATAAGTTGTATCAAACTTAGATACGTCCCTAATAGCTGGAAAAAGGTCAAGGTAGTCTTTATCCCAAAAGCAGGGAAACCGACTCACTCGACCGCTCAGGATTATAGACCATTAAGTCTCTCTTCGTTTCTCCTTAAGACACTGGAGAGGATAATTGATCTACGTGTTAGAGAACTTCTCAACGAAAACAATTTGTGCAACTACCAACACGCTTACCTTAAAGGTAAATCAGTGGAGACTGCTCTACATGAAGTAGTTTCACATATTGAGAAAAGTCTTGAACATTAAAGAATATACCCTGGCAGCATTTCTTGATATCGAGGGTGCGTTTAATAACGTTAAAACGGAATCTATCAAGACTGCCTTAGTTGAAGTTGGGGTTGAATCTGTCATTGTCGATTGGATCTTCACCATGTTAAGTGGCAGAATTATCAACTCTCAAATAGGAGTTAGCACTATCCAGAAAACAGTTACTAGAGGCACACCACAGGGAGGAGTCATCTCACCCCTGCTCTGGAACCTCGTAGTCAACAAAATTCTCACAAAGTTCAAAGATCAGGGCATTAAAATAGTAGCATATGCAGATGACATAGTGGTTTTGGTATCAGGCAAGTTTCTTACAATCATCGAAGACATTATGGAAAATGCATTAAAGGATTTATCTTCTTGGGCAACTAAGAACGGTCTCGGGGTCAACCCCACCAAGACAGAGCTAGTTTTGTTCACGAAGAAACGGAAACTGGAGGGCTTCAACCCTCCCAAACTAAATGGTATTCCTCTAAAACTTTCTAAGGAAGCTAAATTTCTAGGAGTAATCCTTGACTCCAAGCTTACATGGAAGCGTAATACTGAGGAAAGAATGAAAAAAGCACTATGTGCATTCTACACATGCAAAAAGACATTCGGTGTACGTTGGGGTATGCGACCGCAAGTCATCCAATGGATGTACAGCGATTGTCAGACCCATTCTTACCTATGGCTCTATTGTATGGTGGAAGGCGGTGGAAAAATCAAGCTATCTCAAGAACCTGAATAAGGTACAGAGACTAGCCTGTATAGGAATAACAGGGGCTCAAAGATCCACACCACAAGCTGGATTGGAAATGATCTTGGACCTCCCGGTTCGGATGAGTTCATAAAGTGCACGGCAGCCAAAACTGCAATTCGTTTAAGAGAACTGAGTTTTTGGAGGCATAGCACTTATGGCCACGGGTCAATCTTACAAAGATTTGACACGATTCCAGGACTGAGTGAGACCACCGATTACATCCCCCCTTTACTAGATTTCGACAGAAAATATTCTATTTTCATACCAGAAAGACAGGGTTGGGATCCCAATTCACTTATAAGTAAACAGGGTATCCCTTTCTACACTGACGGTTCAAAAATGGAATCAGGAACAGGTGCTGGAGTGTTTTGCCAATCTCTCAACATCAGAGCGTCATATACACTCCCGGCTGACTGTAGTGTCTTTCAGGCCGAGGTCTTTGCCATTGGAAAAGCAGCTGAATTGGCACATCACGAAAAGCTAAGCTCTTCGGAGATTACTTTTTTCGTGGACAGCCAGGCTGCTATCAAAGCCTTAGCCAGTGAGACCATAAGATCAAAAGCAGTTTTAAACTGTAGGAAGGAATTAAACAAAATCTGCCACACTAACCGGGTAAAGCTCTGCTGGGTTCCCGGACATAGCAATATAGAAGGGAATGATATAGTAGACGAACTAGCCAGGATAGGGTCAAAAGCAGACACAATTAGTAGCGACCATTCAGTCAGGGGACCACTCGTCCCGATTAGGGTACTCAAGAGGAAGATAGACCTTAAACTAAAAGAGAAAACCAATGTCTCCTGGAAATCCAGGAACGATTGTGCAATCTCTAGAAGTTTATGGCCTAACATAAATGAAAAGGAAACTCGGTATATTCTATCGCTGAGTAAAAAGAACATTAAAATCTTGATACGTGTACTAACAGGTCATTGCGCCATTGGCACAATGGCTAATAGAATAAGGGCATTTGCACCCGATTTTTGTAGGAGCTGTCAGGATGAGGAGGAAATGGAAACCATTAAACACCTGCTCTGCGACTGTCCGAACCTCCAAACCAGCCGACTCCGTCATTTCGGAAACAGGCTTGTTGGAGAACTGGATGATCTAGCACAGGTCTCAATGGCGAGCATGAGGAAATTTATAGATAGCACAGGCTGGTTCGTTAACGAGCCAGTCTACGCTAATCGACAGAGTTGAATTGAACTGAGGAGCATCGATGCTAAATTTTTACTTTTATAGGGGATCACAATGGACCAATAGGCCCCCGTGTACGCAACAGCTTCTTGCTGTGCACACCCCTTACAACCTAACCTTACCTTACCTAATTAGAAGTGAAGTATTTTGTGACACGACCGTAATGTGACTGACTCAGTTGATTTTAGACAAGTTTGAATTACATGAAATTTTAATAAGTAACTGTCAAAGCCAAAGTTATGATAATGGTTCGAATATGAAAGGAAAAGAAGCGGGTGTTCAGAATCGAATTCGAACCCTGGAACCAAGAGCATTTTTCGTTCCATGTTGCCGTATTCCTTAAATTTAGTGGTTAATGATGCTGCTCGGTGCTCATTTTATGCAGTTAAATTTTTCGATACAATTCAATGTTTGTATAACTTTTTTTCCGGTTCCACAACGAGGTGGGATATTTATAAGAAAAAAATTCCAAGTCATACTTTGAAACCCAATTCTGAGACTAGATGAGAGAGCGGGTAAGATGCATTGAGGCCTTTAAAAACAAATTAAGAAGAAATATATGAAGCCCTTATAGAATTAAGAAATCTAGAGGCAAAAAACATTGCAGAACCGTTAGGAAATAAAATTTTTGATTTTACATTTATTTGCTGCCTGCTAATTTGGTTTGATATTTTAGAAAATATAAATTAAACTAGTAAATATTTGCAAAGTCCGTCTGTTAATCTGTCAACTGGCATAACAGTTTTAGAAAATACAAAAAACAGTTTGATTTGAAAAATTTTATGAGTAGGTATGTTCAATTAACCGAGCGTATTGCTAGTTCCCTAGAAATACCAAATATGTTTCCTGTAGCTTCATCATTGCGATCTCAACGGAGAAAAATACTTTATGCTGATGAATGTTCTGAAACTATATTAGACCCGAAACAAAGATTTAAAGTTGAATTTTTTTTTTAAATACTTGAAAGGTTTAGGTTAGGTTGAACGGGCTGACAGTTGATGTTCTTACCATCACACTTAGATTAATGTAGATCCATTGTGGTACCCCGAATTGTTGTAACTTCCTGAAAAGATATAATAACCTATGAATCATGTGGTTCATTTAACCATTTAGAGGTCTTGACAAAGTTTAGTAAGCTTTTGCCTGGCAGTTCTGATAGTTCCTCTAGTTCATTAAAGAAGAAGTTGTCTAGAGTTTTCTTCCTAGCACGTCAGAGCGAAGGACAGTGGCAGAGAAAGTGAGCAGTGTCTTCATGCTCGTTTTCATCACCACAGCCTCTACAAAGGTCATCAGTACTGAGCCCCATCTTCTTCTTATGGTAGCCGAGTAGGTTGTGTCCTGTAATAATACCGATAAGGGATCTTAGGGAGGGTTTATTAAGTGTTAAGATCCAATCGGACCTTTTCTTATCGTATCTAGGCCATAGCTTCCTGGTGTTAACACAGGTTTCTAGGAGATTCCATCTGTCATTGGATTTTTGAATGATGGTTTTACTGACGTTATGTTTCAGTTCACATAACGGTATCCCTATACGATGGTCTATCAGAGAGGGTTCCAGTGTTGAGCCCTCCCTAGCAAGTTCATCCGCCTTTTCGTTGCCTGGTACATCACTGTGGCCAGGAACCCAGCAGAGTCTTACGTTATGCTGTGTGCCAAGAACCTTTAGCTCTTCGCGACAGCAAGAGACAAGCTTCGACTTGATTTGGGTGGCAGAGATAGCTTTTATTGCTGCTTGGCTATCAATGAAAAAAGTGATGTCCGCGTGTGATATCGCCATCATGGATATATGTTTAGCAGCGTTTTTCACTGACAAGATCTCAGCTTGGAAGACGCTGTTATAGTCGGGGAGCCTGAATGCTTTGGCAAGGTTGAGGCTTTCAGAGTAAAAGCCTGCACCTACTCTAGTATCCATTTTAGAGCCATCGGTGTAGATGGTAATGGTTGAGTCGTTGGTGTAGGGCACACTATTTTCCCAATCTAGTCTATTGGGAACCTAGTACTAAAAGATTTGTTGAAATCTAAATAAGGGGTCATATAATCTATGCAGATATTGTTGTCTACGTATTTCGTAAGAATAGATGCGTGGCCACTCTGGTTAGTTTTCCAGATGTTAGTTTGACTGAGCCTGAGGGTGCTGTTTGCTGCTGATTCTTGGACGAATAGATCTATTGGGGGGAGATTGAGGATCGTTTCTAAACCCGCAGTTGGGGTAGTCCTCATCACACCACTAGTACAGATACAAGCCATTCTTTGTACTTTGGTGTTTTTAGATTCGTGGATTTCTCCAGAGCTTTCCACCAAACAAAGCCGCCATAAGTTAGAATTTGTCTAACAATGGCAGTGTACATCCACATCATTATTTTGGGGTTCGGTCCCCAATTTCTACCCAGAATCTTGTTACATGAGTAGAGTGCGATTGTGGCTTTCTTATATCTTTCTTGGATATTTGGACCCCAATTGAGTTTATTATCCAATATAACTCCGAGGTATCTAGCTCGGTCTGAGATTTTTAGTGTTGTGTTATCTATTTTTGGTATTTCAAACGGAGGGATTTTCCTCCTGTTTGTAAAAAGAACCAGTTCTGTTTTAAGGGGGTTTACCTTAAGACCGCATTTCTTGGTCCAGTTGCTGACCCTTGATAATGCGCTTTGTAATTGTTCGCTAATAGTGATAAGGTATTTACCCGTCGCCAAAAGCGCTAAGTCATTAGCGTAGGCTACCACTACTATACCGTAGTTCCTAAGTTCTATTAGGATCTCGTTCATTACTAAGATCCATAATAATGGTGACAGAATTCCACCTTGCGGGGTTCCTCTAGATGCGTACATCTCTAAATGTGCGTTACCAAGCTCGCTATGTATTTGTCTGTTTTTCAGCATACTCATGATCCATTTGATAACTACTTCTTCTAAACGTTGATCATTAAGTGCTTTCTCGATTGCATTACTGTAGACGTTATTAAAGGCTCCTTCAATGTCCAGGAATGAAGCAAGAGTGTATTCCTTAACGTCAAGGGATTTTTCTATAGTTCTAACTACGCAGTGTAGTGCCGTTTCTACACTTCTACCTTTTGTGTAGGCGTGTTGAAAGGGTGATATGGTCTCCGGTTTTAAATAACTGCGGATGTATATGTCGATAAGTCTTTCTAGTGTTTTAAGTACAAAAGACGTGAGACTTATAGGTCTGAAGTCCTTAGGTTCAATATGGCTGGGTTTGCCAGCTTTTGGTATAAAGACGACTTTTACCTCACGCCATGTCTTGGGAACATACCCCCATTTAATGCTACTTTGAAAGATGTTTATCAGATGTGGAGTGATAAATTCAGTGCTCTTTTGCAGCATCATTGGGAAAATGCCGTCTAGGCCTGGAGATTTATAAGGGGAGAAAGAGTTGATAGCCCAGTTTAGCTTTTCTTCCGTTATAACATCCGTAGGGATTTCAGACTCGAAGATTGAAGAGTTATCTGGTTCGCGTTCAGGGCTAGGTTTACTACCTGGGAAGTGTGTTTCAACCAGGAGTTCTAGACTTTCGCGACCTGATTCAGTCCAGTCATTGTCGGGCTTCCTTAGAGAACCAACAGAAGTGGAGGTTTTCGAAAAGATTTTCCTGAGCCTAGCTGACTCGTTGGTACACTCGATATTGCTGCAGAAATTTTTCCACGAGCTCCGTTTGGCTCGTTGGGTTTCTGTTTTGAATTTTCTTTGACTAGTCTTATAACAGTCCCAGTCACTTTCGAGTCTTGTTTTTTTAGCAGCATTGAAAGCTTTCTTGTTTCTTTTCTAATGTTGGTTAGTTCTGTTGTCCACCAGGGGGGTTTACTGTTTTTCTTCACAGTTGTTTTGATTGGACAACTGTTTTCAAACGCCTTACGCAGAGTCTCAGTGAGATTCTCTGTTGCCTTCTCTAGACTGTCTGGTCTCAGAATGGCGTTGGTGTTAACGTGCTTGATGTTATTACTAATTTCCCTATTGAAGATAAGCCAGTCTGTACGCCTGTTATTTCTAAAGGGTTTGTGCTGTCTATCAACGTTAGGGATTTTAAATTCTATGAGACGATGGTCAGAAAAGGAAGGTTCTTCTAAAACCCTCCAATGATGAATTTGACAGGAGTCAGAATTATTTGATTATTATTATCTAGCACCTCTTGCTTGCATTGGCAATTTTTAACACAGCTGAATTAGAAACAAGGGCTTTCGAAAGAATGATACTTCCAGAAATAAAAATAAAGAATAGAGTAGGTAAGTGCGTGTTGAGCATTGTTAATGCAGTTGAACTGAGGTTTACAAAAAATATCGAAATCAATATTGAGGCAAGTTCTCGTAAAATTCAAAAAGAGTTTTTAAATACGGCCATTGAGATTATAGCAAGTAATAATAGCTCTAATCGGACCTATGAGATTGCATCAAATAAAAGTGATAGTTATAAAACATATTTTCGAATGTACTTTATGGAATCATTAAAATCACTTAAGTAAGTTTATAATAAGATTCTAATTGCATTAATTTATAAAACAAAATTAAAAATTAAAAACAACGATTTATGGAATGTTTAAACTGACAATTATTGCTTTAAAAATTAATGTACATACATGTAAGAAAATAGCAGAATTTATCTGCTATACATAGGTTAAACAGTACTAAGTGAAACCGCCTTACTGGAACTGCACGACAATGGAACTTCAATAACAAGTAAGGAACTGACCAATTTTTATTATTATAAGCTTTTTATTGTCTCAAGTATTTTGATTAAATTTTACTTAATTTACAAATTAAGTTCTATGTTTTTAAAAAAATTGGATGCAAAGATTATTGGATTAAAGATTATACTTATTACATATTATTTTTTTTCTCGTTAAAGCAAAATTATTACAAATTTGTAATAAAATTAAAATAAAATTAAAATTAATTTAAAATAAAATAGAATGATTCATTAAAAGTTATAAATATTGGTTACTGGCATAAGTCTCTCCCAAGGCTTCCCATATGTCTCTTTTTTTGCTTCGTTGTTCCAATTTGTGATTACTTGTATTAGATTTTCACTCTGTCTTTTATTGGGTCATCCTACTGGTCTCCATTTCGTTGTCATTAATTGTCCATCTTTGGTCCTGACGTCTAGATTCGAGTACATGACCTGTCCAGCTCCATTTTGTCTTCCAGATAGTTTTTTGGAAAATGTCTTCCAGGTATGAACTTAATAAAGGTGGTAACTCCTCTTGTTTTAATAAATTTGCGTCCTATATTCTCTGTTTTTATTTTTGTATATGTTTTTAATCGTTTGTACTATATTTGGGTTTATGTTTATGATATGGCCAGGGAGGACCATATCATTTTATGTTCAAAGGAGTTAAGTGCTTTACTAAAGTCAATAAATAGGAATAAATCGGTAAGTGGTTTGTTGTTGAGAATCCTTCTCTTGATCTTCGGTCTTCCTCTACTGTGCTGTCCTGTGGGTGTGGATTCGAAGGCTTTCCGGGCCGGAGCATTGGTTTACATTCGCTCTACGTGACCCAGCCATCTCAGTTGTTGGACTTTTATCCTTCTGGCTAAGTCTACGGCGCCGTACAGCCCGTTCTTAGCCCAACAAAACACCGCTTAGCAAGAGTAATTTTTCGTTTGATCGCAATGGTGTTGTTTTCTGTGTTCATAGCGGAGCCCAGGTAGACAAAGTGATTACCAAAAAGTTACGTCTATCGATGGTGACGTTTTGCCCAAAACGTCGGTGTTGTAGGTCCTTTCCTGATGACAGCATGTACTTTGTTTTGCCCTTATTAACCATTACACCCATTTTCCGCATCTGACTCAATAATCACAAAAGCCCCATTGACATAACGCTGAGTTCTTCCGATAACGTCAATGTCATCCGCATATTCCAGTAATTGGACAGACTTTTAAAAGATAGTGCCTCTAGTGTTGACGTGGGAGCTCTGTACTATTCTCTGAAGGATGATGTTAAGGAAATAGCATGACAGCGTATCACCTTGTCTAAAGCCTTTTTTGACGTTGAAAGGCCATGTAAAGTTGTTTATAACCTTTATGGAGCAGCGCAAATTCTCCACGGTCGTCCTGCACAAACGGACGAGTTTGGCAGGGATGCCAAAACTAGAAATGGCTCTTTACATCTATCATATGAGGCCTTAAAATGGATGAAGAGATGGTAGGTGTCGATTTGATGTGCTTGGGTTTTTTACAAGATCAGGCGTAATGTGAATATTTGATCGACTGTGGACTTTCCTGGTCTAAGACCACACTGATAAGTACCTATCAGGTTGTTGATGATTAGCTTTAGACGTTCACATATTACGGCAGAGAAGATCGGGCATGCTTTCTTGCGACCAGATAAGTTGGTGCACGCTCCTAACCAAATTATCTCCAGCTGCTTTGAAGAACTCAGCATTCAAGCCATCTGCTCCAGCGGCTTTGTTAGACTTCAGCCTAGATATGACAATCTTCACTTCGTCTAAGTCTGGAAGACGGGATTGTTGTCTTTCGTCGTCTATGTTGAATGGATCATGCTTGACAGCTGAATTCGGTTCGTCATCGCCGTTTTATTTGTACTATTTCGTTAAACATGTTTTTTTTTTAAATAGTGGAAAGGGAACGTTTTTTCTACATTTTATCAGTTCTGATGATACAATAGACAATGACAACATAGGGGTATTTGAAGGTATTGAACCTATGTTGTTTGTGATATTTTTAGTCGAGGTGAACAGTTTTACAAAAAAATTTAGTTATACGTTTCCGTTGATTGCCTTTCGGTTTGTTATAACAGTTGTTTTTTGGTCCTTCATACTTGAAATCCATTCTTGTTTATTATTCAAATATGTTTTTGCTTTTTTATTTTATTTTGTTTGTCTTATTTTATCCATAATATTTTTTAATGTTTTCATTTAATTCATGAATACCTTTCCTAATTTTTGAGATCTTATAGATTTTTCTGAGTTCGCTTAGCTCTATTTTTTCTTGGTTTTATTCGCAAGGTTTTTCTTCTAAAAACAAGAGCTTTGGTTTTCCTGGGATATTTTTTCTTTGGAAGTCTTGTGTTCATTATTGCGATTTTTGTTGTAGTCTTTATATAATATTTTGTAGATTGTCATATATATTTTGAAGGTCATTATTCGTGTTTGACTTTGTCTTTATATTTTCGTTATAGGTAATAATTTTTTGATCAGGAACTATTTTAGGGATAACGTAAATTTATCGACTTCTTCTTAATGTCTAATGGTCTTATTTTATCTTCATTCTTACTAGTCTGTGATCGCTGTCAAAATGTATATTATTAAGTACAGCTATTTGTCTTGGGTGGTTTTAATTTTGTTTGTGAGGATGAGGTCTATTTCGTTTTTAATATTTCCAATCGGTGAGATCTACTTCCATTTCCTGCTATCTTTCTTTTTGAAGAATATGATAAAATTTATTTCTCCTAGCCATATGATGAGTCTTCCTCCTATTTTATTTCTTAATCCATGTCCATGAGGTCCTATAGCTGAGTTTTCTTCTTCAGTCAATCTTTTTCCAAGTTTTGCATTGAAATCACCTATTATGTAACTCTGTTTTCTTGTTATTGAATGTTTCTTCTAGAATGTAGTAAAATTTTGTCATTTCTTCGTCATCAGCGTTTTCTGATCATAAATCCTACTCCATAGAGTGTTTCAGTTTCTCCTATCCATCAGAAGATTTTGTTGTCGTTATTAAATATTCTTTGTCGAAGAAGTATCGTATACGAATCGTCTTTACACTATTTTTTAACACTCATAAAATACAAGTTAAAAATACTACTATAGTTATTATTAAATTGTCTTCTTTTTTTTATTTTAAAGCAATTCACTGAAAAAACTACATCACGATTCTTCGCCAAAAGATTATTTTTACTTGCTTATAATTTTACCCAAAGACATTCCAGACATTTGGCTAGTTTTAAAAGCAATGTTTGATATCTTTTGGAATATTATATCAGTTATAAATGTTAATGCCTTAACTGAAAGCCGAAATGGAACTATCACTCTTTACACTTATTTTCCATTCAAAGAACAGCGTTGCAAAGAGCTCACCTGAAGTCATTAATCGTTATATCAACGGTACTTTTGAGAATTTAAGACTCTAAATTTTCCCGACAAAATTAGTAACTTTTGGAATTGCCCAATAAATGTTGTAACCTATCCCTGTCCTCCTTAAACTTTCATAGAAGAGGAAAACATAAAGGGCTATGATGGATTGGTTTTAGAACAACTTGCAAACTTATTGAACTTTTCTGTCAAAGTCATACTCATTGAAGCTGGTGATATTTTTGAAAATAAAACATTTACCGGTGCATTTCAAATGGTAAGCTTAGTTTCAAAGCCCTGCGTCGCAAGTACATACCATGTCAAGTCAAATATTGATATTTTATATTGTTTTTTTTTTTTTAGTTAAATGAAGGCGTTGCAGATCTGATGATTGGAGACATTATTTGCACGAGAAAGAGATCGCAATTCTTTGCGACAACCCAATATAACACGTATTATAAAAACCTCATCTTTCGAACAGATTTAGCTGATTCCAGTTCCTTAAAGACGCTACTCCTCCCATTCGACTCATATACGTGGTTTATCATCGTAGGCCTCACAGTTTACAAATGTTTTGTCCGGCCTGTTTGGAACAAAGTGTCCAAACGCGTCGAACATCAAATTTATGGCGACGAAAACACACATGGCTTTTTATAGTAAGGGAAGAACCTTCTTCATGGCTCGAAAACCTCTAATGACCACAAAAACATGTATGTATATGCCAAAACGGTCTTATATGACAAGAATATTAAATAAGCAAATTGAAAACTTGCGAGCACATGGGCATATGGAAAAAATTGGCATTATATTTTCAGATATAAAAATGACAACTCAAAACATCAAGTCACAGGCGTATTTTTCCATCAAGCAATTACTGGGAGCTTTTCAAATGTACTCTATATTAATTTCAGTGAGTTTAATGATATTTATATTAGAAGTTCTATCAAAAAGATAAAGATGCTTAGAAACAGTTATGGAAGTATTTGAGAAAAGTATGACAATTTAATATAATAGTATTGAAACAAAAAACAACCAGTTACAATAAAAATCGATTTAAAATAATTATAACTTTTCTTAATTAAAATGTCTTTTAACGAAAACAAAATTACACATATTTACAGCTTAAAACTATACCTTTGAAATAATATTACTAGGTGCCATAAATGTTTAAAAGAAATATGAGCGGCGAAAGCTTCAACGTTCTGTAGAGCTTGTTGCACTTATTATAAAACTGTGTGCAAAATTCTGTAGCACCCTTTGAATCTGGGCTTAAGGCCAAGGTTTTTTGGACCTTTGTCCATTGCATACGTATAGTACCCGTGGCATGGTGGTTAGTGCGTAGGACTGTCATGCCACAGGTCATGGGTTCAATCCTCTTGCGAGGAATTGACAAATCCTCCAAGAGTAATTCTTGTCATGAAAAGTTCTTTCTCAAATTAGCCGTTTGGATTCGGCTTAAAACTGTAGGTCCCCTTCATTCCTGACAATATTACTCGCGGGCAAAAATATTTGAAAGATGTATGTAAGTCAGTAGGCCCCAATTCTGAGCCGACTGTTGCGCCACCTAATCTAATCCATTGCATACAATTTACTTTCGTCAAATGTTTGCCTACTTGTTTACTCTTTTGGAAAGAAGACATTAAGAACTTTTTGAGCAATGTATAAAACATGTGGTTTGGTTTAGCCACCTAGACTGTATAAGCTGAACAATTTCAAACAAAATATTTGTATCGTCATTTACCCAGCTTCAACACCAATATAAAGCATGTTTTAAGAAAATACAGTGCGGTTCACATGGTTAGACGAACCATTTTTCTCTGAATGAATTGTAGTTTTTCTGTTTGTTTGAACTACCAAACAATGCATTTATGTATATGAAAGGTTATTAAATTCTCTTCGAAAAAAACTAAATTCTAGATTAGTGAGACGAACACAACGGTTGTTTTGATCTCTTTCTTCCCACTAGTGCAAAAAAAGCTCAAATAAATCGGTTCAGTTGGTTAGACGCATGAATTATTTCAGTTAGTTTCTTAATGCTGGGTAATGCAAATTAAATTTTATTAATGAGTGTACGTAATTAAAGTTGTTCCGGCGGCGGAAATAGGAAAAATTGAGGCCTGCCACTCCGAAGGGTATTCTATGCGGAAAATTGCAAATAAAATAGGACTAAGTGATAAAACAGTTCGAAATTTTATATTAAACCCTGCCACAAACGGAAAAATAACAACAAAGGAAGGACAAAAACAGCCTTAACACAGAATTGCATCAAATTCAGCACATTCCACGATGAAAATCAGACAATTAGTGGGGGTAAGTGCTAGAAAATCTACTGATCGTCTAGCTATTTTAGGTGCTCCATTCTTAAAATTTAAAAAGTTAAAAAAAAGCCACCACTAAACGCTGTAAGAAATTAACATCGCTTAGAATTCGCTCGTCTTCACATTACGTGGGATACGCAGGTTGGGAGTGTACTAAATTGGAGAAATGTGGTGTTTTCTGATGAGAAAAAGTTGGTCCTGATAGGTATAATTTTTATTTTCATGACATCCGCAAAGACGAAAGCTTTTTGAACCGCAATCATTCTAAAAAAGGAGGAGTAATGGTGTAATACGGCCGGCGCCTTTGATTTGGTTTTTGTGTCTTATAAAATGATAGGAATTTCTTATAAAGCGCACGTTGTAAAAGCATTTCTCGCTAGTGAAAATGTGGAATTGTTACCATGGCCACCATAGGTAGGTAGGTAGAAATGGCGATCTCAAGGCAACCTAGCCTGAGATCCAATTAGCGCTGTAGTGCGCCGTTTTGATACCAAAACTCGTTTGGCCTGTGATAGAAAGGGAAAGATTTATAGAGAAGCTTCATAGCGGTTATGTTTTGTCGCATTGAGAAAAAAGATTAGGTCTCTAATCTTTGTCTCAGATAGCTCATCAAGTTCGTGAAAGAATGCTTTCCCAAAGCATTTCATTCTAGTGTTTGCCAAAGCAGGACATTTGCAGAGGAAATGGATTATCGTTTCACTTTCTCTTTGGTCACTACAACTACGGCAAAAGGTGTTGTAAGAGATACCCAACTTCTCTGCATGAACTCCTATAGGCCAATGTTCGGTACAAACCACAACAATCCTGGCTATGTCTTGCCTTGGCCTGCATAGAAGATCGTTTGTACGGGTTTTATTATAGGTGGGCCATATCTTCCTAGATATAATGCAGTTGGGTAAATTGCTCCACCTTCGGTTTGATTCAGTTTGGTAGATAGAAAAGATTTTACCCTTCATAGCACCAAGAGGAATGTTAACCATTTCCGCAAGTGAGCTATGAAGGGCCGATCCTTGCCTGGCTAGCTCGTCAGCCCGTTCAATTCCCAATATACCACCATGGCCCGGAACCCAGATCAGGGTGACACCGAGGTTAATATTCAGGCTCTCAAGCTCATCGCGACATTGCTGGACCAATTTAGATGGGGATGTGACCGAGTTAATGGCTTTGACAGCTGCCTGACTGTCTGTAAAGATAGCCGTATTTCGGTTTTGGTTTGGGCTTTGTTTAAGTATCTTACATGCCTCCCTTATTGCCAGCAGTTCAGCCTGAGAAACGCTAGCAAAGTCAGGAAGCCTAAAGGATTTAGCTACATTTAGGGACTCAGAAAAGATCCCAGAACCAACTCCGCACTCCATCTTTGAGCCGTCAGTAAAGATGGTTGTGTCGAAACCTATCGACACGATGTCATCCTCCCAATCTTCTCTGGATGGGAAAATAACCTTAAAACCCTTACTAAGGCTCAAAGTAGGAGTTCAGTAGTCAGTGTCTACCGAGATAATATCTGAGGGAATCAATTTCGTTGTGTTGTTGTGACCATAAGGTTTTGACAACCAGCTGTTTGATTCCTTCAGCCTAAAAGCGCTGCAGGAAACTATGTATTTAATAAAAAGGTCGATTGGTAGAAGATCCAAAATAACGTTGGGCAAGTACGCATGGCCCCTGTGGTGCCCACGCAAGCTGTTCTCTGAACCTTCTTTAGCTTATCAATATTATAGGCTTTGCTAAGAGCAGGCCACCTCACAATCGAAACATATGTTAAGATTGGACGTACTACGGCTGTGTACGTCCATAAAATCATCTTCGACTGAAGTCCCCACTTTTTGCCGAAAGTTTTGCTGCAGGCCTAGAAGGCAACACAGGCCTTCTTAACCCGTACTTCAATATTTAGTTTCCAGTTTAATTTAGGGTCGAGTATAACTCCCAAATATTTTGCACTGGAAGACAATGATAGGATTTGACCGTTGAGTCGAGGTAGCGTGAAGGGCGGTACTTTAGTTTTGGTGGTAAAGAGCATCAGTTCAGTTTTACTTTGGTTAACTCCTAGTCCACAACTCGTGGCCCAGCTGCTAACTTTCTTCAAAGCTGACTCCGTGATTTCACTAATCACAGAGGTGTACTTTCCTGACACCAATAGCACCAAATCATCCGCATAGGCTACCGCCTTTACTGCACATCTCTCTAATTTAATTGTATTAGAATTGTATCCATGACCAGAAGCCATAGAAGAGGCGAAAGGACACCACCCTGGGGTGTTCCCCTACTCACGTGTTTTGTTGCGATTGTATTGCCTAGAGTGGCTCGAATCTTCCTACCACTGAGCATGGAAATAATCCATTCTCGAATGAAGTCTTCTACACCGAACTTAACGAGCGATTCTTCTATGGATTCGGTAAGGACGTTGTTAAAAGCACCTTCTATGCCTAAGAAGGTGGCAAGAGTAAATTCTTTATAATGGATTGTTTTTTCTGCAGTACGCACTACCTCATGGAGGGCAGTCTCCGTAGATTTGCCCTTAAGATAAGCATGCTGAGAGCTTTCGAGAGGTCGTCCAACTAGGATTTCTTTAATATGGTAATCAAGAATGCGCTCCAAGGTAAAGCACAAAAGATGTCAAGCTTATTGGTCTGAAATCCTTCGCGGATTCGTGACCTCGCCTACCCACTTTCGGGATAAAAACTACTTTGACCTGTCTCCACGACATGGGCACATGTTTGAGAAGGAGGCATCCTTTGAAAATTTGTTCCAGCCATAGAGCTGCCACATCATGCAACTTTTGAAGCATAACTGGCAGTATGCCATCCATGCCTGGGGATTTATATGGAGAGAAAGTATTGATGGCCCACAAAATATTTTCTCTGGTTATAACGGAATTGACTTGCTCCACATGAGCTACGTTTAGCTCTGTGGTTTCAAGCGGTTCGGGGTTATCACTCTCCCAACCCGGAAAGTGCGTCTTCATCAGTAGCTCAAGAGATTCGGCTGGAGAGGCTGTCCAGGTTCCATCAGGCTTTTTTAGAAATGAAGGATTACAATGTTCCTTCGATAAAACTTTGCTGAGCCTTGCGGAAATGTCTTCAATTCATTGACAGTATTCTCTCCAGCCTTGTCTTTTGGCTGATGACAGGGCTTGCTTGTAAGATTTAAGAGAGTCTTTATACGGTTGGTAAAACTTATGTTTGTGGCAGATATTGAAAATTGTCCTCGTCATTTTCCTAAGACTGGACAGTTCTTCATTCCAACAAGAAGGAAGGGTTTTACGGCTACATTTAACTGGGCAAGAGGCTCTAAAAGCTTAACTTATAGAAGTTTCAAAGGTTTTCACCTTTGATTCAAGGTCTACTATCGATTCTGTGAGATTCGGTAAGTTGCTCAGTTTGGAATTAGCAATTTGACTGAATTTCTTCCAGTCAGTTCTTTTGGGATTTCTATAAGGCGGAGGGTTTTTCGAATCGAAATTAATTTGAAAAAGAATCCACTTGTGATCCGAAAACGAATTCAAAGGGGAAACTCTCCAATTCTCCACTAATAAATTACGGTTGTTTACTAAAGTAACATCAAGCACATCCTACAATTAATTTGAAAAAGATTCCACTTGTGATCCGAAAACGAATTTAAAGGAGAAACTCTCCAATTCTCCACTAATAAATTACGGTTGTTTACTAAAGTAACAACAAGCACATCCTCCCATCCATCATTATTTTCCGAGCTCGGAAAGACGAAAGTGGGAGTATTGCCTCTGTTACAAATGGTCATATTATGTTCAATAATAAAATCAAAAAGTGACTCACCTCGTTCGTTGATTTTAGAACTTCCCCAAAGGGTATGCCGAGCATTTGCGTCGCCTCCGATCAGAAGGTTTGCCTTTTTTAATTTTAGCTTCGGTTATAATTTTGCACACCTCCTCCGGAGGTGATGGTGCATTATGGGCAGAGTAAAAAGAGGCCAACAGCAAACTCTGTGTATTCTTATCTTCAAATCTGACAACTGTCAGATCGGGAGTGCTAAAATTTGGACATAAAAAACCTTTTAAATGTTTCTTAGCTAAAATACAAGTTCTGGGATTACCTTGGTCTTGATCTGCGGTTTTATAAAAGAGGTCGTATTGGTTATCTTGGAGGCCTCGCACCTTGAGGCAGTTTATCCACGGTTCTTGGATAACGCCGATGTCGAAGTTTTCCTCCGTAAGGAAAACTCTCAGATTATCTGAAGCACATTTAGAGTGCCTCAGATTAATCTGGATGACCTTCAGCGCGTTTTTAAATAATTATTTTTAGCTGCAGAGCTGGGGCCCGGCAACTCGCTGGGGACCTCGACTCCGCTAACAACATCGTCAACCTCGACGTTGTCATCAGCTTTGTCGGTGTCTGTTCCCTGACTCTGCAGAATTTTAATTTTGGCATTCCTTATGCCAAAACTAAGTTTGTACTCGGCCTTTTCGAGAGCCCCTAGACTTTCCTCGCTAATCTTCAGAAGGTAAGAGGCGCTGGTCTTCTGCGGTTCTTCTGCCTTTACTACAGCCCAATCGTGCATGGGGACCAGCGGATTTTGCCTCTGAAGACCGCGGATCAGATCCTGTCCGCTTGGCTATGGCCACCATACTCACCTGATCATAGAAAACCTTTGGGGATGGCTGACGAGTCAAATTTATGAAGGAGGCAAGCAGTATGAAACCTTTGAGGAGCTTATTGCCGCAATAAAAGAAACCTAGTCTAAGATTTCATTGGATTACTTAAAAAAAATTGTACAAATCTCTTAAAAGTAGAATTTTTGATGCCATTTCGAATCGTGGAGGTTGTAGGAAGAATTAAAACTGTGAAAAATAACTATGTACAAAAATAATAAAAAGCAAAAAAAAATTTTATAAATCGATCAACTTCTTTTTTTTAATAACTTCTAACAAGTGCGTCTAACCAAATGAACCGATTTATTTGAGCTTTTTTTGCACTAGTGGGAAGAAAGGGATCAAAACAACCGTTGTGTTCGTCTCACTAATCTAGAATTTAGTTTTTTTTCGAAGAGAATTTAATAACCTTTCATATACATAAATGCATTGTTTGGTAGTTCAAACAAACAGAAAAACTACAATTCATTCAGAGAAAAATGGTGCGTCTAACCATGTGAATCGCACTGTATATTCTGAAATAATATTTATTTCCAAACAAAACGAGATATTTTGAATGAATATCGGAAAATTTAAGAAGAAGAAATGAGCAAATCGAACGTTTAGGTACCGAACAAAAACATTAGTTGCGATAACATCCCCAATTGAATGGAATTCCTTTTTACTCGCGACGTATAGGAACTGTAGGCAAAATTTGCATTCGTAAAAAATTTTATTTTTATTTTAATTTAATTTAATTCGTCAAAATTTCTGTTTCGAAAAGTTCAAAGTCCCTAGAATCTAAATGAAAGATTTTTAGAGAAATGTCTGTGCGTGCGTGTGTACGTACGTCCGTACGTTCGGAAGCTTTTTTCGTCGTCCACATCTCAAGAACCGGTAGAGATATCGACTTCAAATAAATTTTGTTATACAGATAATGATGCAGAAATAACTCTCAACAAAATTCAGTGGGTAATTTTTTTACCATAGCAATTTAAAAAAGAAGTGAACATTTTGTTTAACCCAAAATACCTGGCGAATAAATAAATGCTAGCAAATTGAATTATAAATTATTTATTTAAATCATCAATATGAGATTTAAAAATCTACTGTTAGATTACTAATTAGATATGTACATATATGTATACAAACTTCTTGTCACATGAATAGGGACTATCATTAATACTCTTCGCAGCGTATGCGATGAGACATTTTATGGCTAATTTTTTTACACCTTCAGTTGGTTTTAATAGGAATTTCTAAATATTTCTATAGTAATCTAGTACTAAATATAGCCTATGTTACTCAGTGATAATGTAGCTTTCTAATGAAAAAAGAATTATTGAAATCGTTCCAGTACTTTTTGAGTTTATTCGTTACATACAAAAATACAAATCTTTCCTCTTTATAATATTATAGTGTAGATAGTGTAGATAACAAAATGTTGGATTAAGTTGATAAATACAAGTTTTATGGGGGTTTTTGTCGAAGAAGGTCATAAAAAGTACCCGTTTTTTTTGTGTCACATAAATAGGGATTCAATTCGATTGAACAATTTTAGCTTAGAATTGTCACAATTCATTGTTGCTATGGTGAAAATTTAAAATGATTACTATAAAATACCTAAATAAAAGTATTAAATTGGATGTGTTTTTATAACATTCTTACTTTTCTTGTATTTGTTCAAATGTCGTAAGTCACAAGAATGTGTTTTTGTACCTAAAAAAGGTAACTGACAAAATTTTCCATTCGTTTTTTGTAAGCGTCTGGTAGCTCTATTCAGAAAAGACATATTTGTAGGAAAATGACTATCAAATTTTTGTTGTGACAGCTTTTTAGGTATCAGTATGACTATCACCTTACATAGATCAAATTCGATTATTTTGACTGTCATTTATCAACAATCACCTTGGCCGATTCCACCCCTGGGGCAAATGCTATTAGATCGACTGTTGCTCGGGTGATACAGAAGCCAGACCATATATACAACACCAAAATATGAAGAAAAACCATCATTGAATGCTGCACTCAAGAGCCAACGCCTTAATTTTGCAACAAATCATTGTAGGTGGAATCGAGCTTGGCATACCGTGTCGTCTTTTACGGTGGAAAAAAAATGAATTTGGACGGACCTGATGGATATAGCTGCTATTTTCATGATTTAATAACGGAAGAAATCTATCAGGAAAAACGGCACAGCAAAGTAGATGGAGTAATGGAATGGTTAGCAATCACCTATTACGGGACAGTAGAGCTGGATTTTCAAAAATAACAGCAATCACTCACAAATCAATTCTGTAACGAGCTTTTCCGCAGTTTTCTGAATTATACAATACAATACAATAATACAATACATACCACACGGACAACAAAAGCCTGGATTCAGGGCCAAAATGTTAACCTATTACCATGGCCCCCATATTCTCCTGACCTGACATCATGTAAAACGTTAGGGGACGGCTTTCAAGAAAAGTCTACAAAGGAGGACGGCAATACCAAAAAACCGAAGAGATTATTTAAGCCATAAAACGGTCCTGGGCCCAAATTTCGCAAATTATCTGATTGCACTCTATGAATCCATACACCACAGGTTACTTGAAGTAATTCCGAAATCAGGAGGCAGAACACATTACTAAAAATTATTTTAATCCATTCAATAAAACCAGTATTTACTAAACCATAAGATTTTTTGTTATTTTCTTTACTTTAAAGGGTCTTAAATGTAAATTTAGATCTTGTCCCTATTCATGTGATACTCTTTATGACCTTCTCCAGAAAAACCGCCATAAAACTTGTATTTATCAACTTAATCCAAAATTTTTGTTTGAAATATAAACTTAATACATACCCCATTTGGGTTTTTCTCAAACTCAAGGGTTTGAAATAAAAAACTAAAAAAGCTTGTTTTTGTTCATGTGACACGAAGTGTATGTACAATTTATTAGATAAATACTAGTATGAAAAACTAAATTATAATCCAAATTTCAAAATCATTTAAACTGAAAATGCAATAATAGTTCATTTTTAAAAGAAGATCTACTCAATTGAAAACCAAAATCAATAAAATTTAAAATTAGGTTTGTTTCTTTGACACAACGAGTTATTTGATCATTTTTTCACGTAATTAACTCTGTATACATCTTCTTTAAACAAACAACGTACTCGAAGTTGACGGTATGGAGCATACAAATTTATTAAAATCAACAAAAAAGAGCATTTGATATGATAAGATAGAATATAACTTTTGAAAATCACAGAATAAATTTTGCGTCAGGGGTGGAATCGGCTAAGGTGATTGTTGACAAATGACAGTCAAAATAATCGAATTCGATCTATGTAAGGTGATAGTCAAATTGATACCTAAAAAGCTGTCACAACAAAAATGTGAGAATCGTTTTCCTACAAATATATAGTTTCTGAATAGAGCTACCAGATGCTTACAAAAAACGAATGGAAAATTTTTTCAGTTACCTTTTTTAGTTACAAAAACACATTCTTGTGACGGACAAAGCTTACGACATTCGAAAAAACACAAGAAAAGTAAGAATGTTATTTAAACACAGCCAATTTGATACTTTTATTTAGATATTTTAAAGAAATCATTTTAAAATTTCACCATAACAACAAGAACTGTGACAATTATATTCTGAAATTGTTCAATCGAATTGAATTGAGTTGAATCATCTTACACAGACGGAATAAAAAAGATAGTCAAATTTAACTATCAAAAATATGATAGTCAATTATCGCCTTAGTCGATACCACCCCAGTTTTCAAGTGATTGAATTCCTAAAAGTTGACATCTAGTTTTATATGATGGAGTTTCGATGTTCCCGACAAAATTTCTGAAACTTTTGTTGGACCATTTCAATTCCCTTAGAATGAATGCTTAAAAAAGTTTTTCAGATTACGCAGCAGTATACCAAGATTGGTCTTACATATGTATGAGGTAAAAAGCGATTTGAGATCAAAAGGGTCTTTGAAGTTAATCCTATTGCATTTGATAAAACCGAGCATGGAAAATACACTAAATTCAATTATGTGTCGTGATACCAAACTGATATATGTACATTCAATTAACGGTTTTTTTATAAATCAAAAAACTGAAAAAAAATAATTGTCACTTCGAATATTTTACAAACCAAAAATGATTTTATCGGCAAAATAATTTTCCAACGAGAAATAACGTTTTTGACATCTGGTAAAATTTTAAGACCAATTAAATTGACAGTTTTCTTACAAAAAAATTAAAACCTAAAAAGACATTACTAAAACTTGGTAAAAATTAATTTTCGACTCAAATATCTTCAAACTAATTTCGTTTTATAGAAAACATCGTTTTAGACATTCGGTAAAATTTGTATATAATGCATTAGTCAGTTTTTTTATAAGAATTAAAATCTTGAAAATTGGTAAGATTGATATTCGACTCACGATATCTCCTGAAAAAAAATGAAGGTGTTGACTTCAAAATGATTTCATTCTGTGCTAAGTTTTGTTGTTAACGTAAGATATTGTTTTTAGAAAAATCCAATAATTATTTGTTTTAATAAGAAATACAAATTTTCAAGAAATGATACTAAAATTTTTAAAAATTAGTTTTCGACTCAAATCTCATTAACCAAAATAGATTTTTAAATCAAACTATGTCATGATATACAAAATATTCTCGATAATTAATCTTAATCTTTAAGGAAAAATCAACTAACAACTTTTTTTTTTTAAACTCGAAAACCTACAAAAACTGATAAGAAATGGTTTTCGACTCAAGTATTAGGAGCACAAAGAAATTTTGTTAAAGTTCTAGACAAATCGACAGACAGAATGGGAAGTTAGTTAGTTTGCTATTGTGTTACTTATAGTTTTCGAGATAGCGCAATACCTCATTCACATTGGAAAATTAAATAGTCGTTGGAAAATTGTTGACATTTTCTTATAATTTAGTCATCTAGTTTGAAAAAATTGCAATTGTTATTTTATCCCAAAAATACACAAGGTATATACTGTACATTAGGCACAACGTTAAGCGCTGTTAATAATTTAACAGATGAACTGCCTGTGTGTGTTTTGGTCTATGTCTTTAACAAGTAGTGTTCCAATCTTAAAGTTCTTAGTTTGAAAAGTTCTTAGTTTGAAATCCTTCAAATATCAGTATTGCAATATAGATAGGCCAACAATAAATCAAGTCATAATTGCAACAACAAACAACAACTTTTTACTGCAACCAACTTAGAGGATTTTATTAATTTTATTAATCATTTAATATGTTACAAAATTTAATTTATAAATAAATAATTTCATTTTTAAGTCCAACGAAACCAAAACGTATATAAAGCTAAAAATACATAAAAAAAGAGATCAATTTTTGTTATTTTTGTGTGTGCTGCATTTTCAAAAAAATAATTCTTTTGAAGAAAACATTTTTTATTTTATTTTTGTCTTTGAGTTTTTCATTATTTTGTATGTATGTAGAATGTAGATGGCTTAGAGGAAATACATTTTTGCGAAAGTCTTTGAAACAGTCATTTTATTTTTTTGTTTTAATCTCGTTCATTTGTCTTTGAGCTTAACGCCTTTTGCCGAATCTCAAAAATACATGATCCACATCAGTTCGCTTGCCATAGTTTAATGGAACAAGTTCATCAGTTTTCGACATAAGAGCTGTTCAAAAAAAAAAAAAAACAAATAGAAAATTACGTATTTATGTACGTTTAAAAAGCTAAGATTTTTTTTTAAATGTTTAACTTACCAGCAGCTTCGTTCTTAATGTATGCCCTCAACGCACTTGACAATTGATCAGAATTTTCCAAAGCAAGACAAACTTTCTTGATGTGTTGTGGCATTTCGTCAATAATACCAGGTTCACAGAGTGGAGCCATTGAAACGGTTGAAGTCTGTCCCATTCCAAAAATGGCCAAAAGTACGGAGGAGATGATGAGTGTTGCGACAATATGAGACGACATCTATAATATAAGAAACAAAGTGAAGACATTTCACTTGAGTTAAATATGCCTATGGAAATATTGATAATTAATGTATAAAAAGTATGCTATCAAAAACTTGTGCTTGGTGATGGGAAAACTTAAAACGTAAGAGACTGTAGCAGACGTAGTGTCTACTGAGCTTTTTAAAACATCGGAAAATGCTCTAAAAAATGTTCAGTTGGAAGTATACCTCATTAATGGAATATGGAACCTCGGTATACGTACGTGGTGTGTCCTATCCATAAGAAACAAGATGCTCTAAACCAAGTCGTCGTTTTCAAAACAATTCTTGGGTATAGTGTGCAATCGCAAAAATATATCGTATTACCTGCTATAAACTATAGTATCATTCTTCACTTTTTAAGACAAGAATAACTCTTTGAGCATTTTTGTAATTTCTCGCAAGAGGCAGTACCCGTGCCTGAAAAATCTAGCTCGTACAGGCAGAGAAATCTTGCAAGCACTTACTATCACGCCACGGGTAGGTTAGGTTAGGTTAAAGTGGCTGTCGGTGATGGGGTAGGACACACTTAGGCCAGTTTAATGGCCCATTGTGATACCACATGAATCTTTAGGCTTTTTTCTAAGCTTAATAAAACCAGTTTGAGTCCCTTACACGTGAGAGGCTGATTAAGTTAAACGTGAAAGGCTGACTAAGTTAATATGATCGAGATCGTTTAGAAGAAGAATTCTTTAAGGTACGTTTTGGGTTTTTGAAGGAGGTGAAGAACTGTATTTTCCTCTTCCTCATCCATACAGCTTCTGCAAAAGTCAATTGAGACTGCTTTTCCATTAGACAGTGCCCCGTTAAGACACCGATTATCGAGCTTATATACGCACTCTGCTTAGAGATAGCAAGCACCTTGATCGCTTTAAATCTAGTGTAGGCCAGATGTTTTTCGTGACCTTGCACGATCAGCCCAAAGTATTAGTTCGTCTAAGGCATTTTGTAAGAATTATTTTAGGATGTTAAGATGATTTCCTGAAGATGCCATCCCCATAGGCAATCACTCTAAAACCCTCCGCATCCAGACCAATTATCTCATTTGAGAAAACTAGCTTAATTAAAAAGCAAGCAGGAAAGACTTTCGTATTGGTTGTACCATAGCCATCCTCGACTTTGGGCGACATCCTAGATTACTATGCGTTCCTTTAAAAAGCTTTATAATAATGACATACAAAAATTTGACAGAGTGCATCAACTTTTCCAAAATCCGACAAAACTTTTATCCCAGTAATTTACTTAACAGAAAATTCCAAAGAATATGTTACTCCTCCATATAAGAAGCTGTATATGTGGTACCTACCAATCTAATATAAAAACTGTATTATAAAATTTGACTTGAAAGCTGCCAAACTCAAATATGGATGAATAAATTCCTTCTAAAATAATTCAAAGCTATTGATGGGAGAAATTCGGAGACATTTTAATATAATAGTTGCACATTCAAATTTAATGACTTATTTTGTTTTAAATTTTGATGACAAATATTGAAACTTTAAAATTAATATAAAAAAAAATTATAATAAGGAAATGATAATTTATCGTCTTGACCTTTTAGGAAAACTTAACACCAACTATACAAGTTAAATACTTTTCACATAACAAAACTTTATCCCCACAATTTGTCTATTTCCTATAAAATAATAATTAATCATAAATCTTTTGTACATCGTTTTTCATCAGTTTCAGAAGAAGAACAAAAATCATTGCATCATAACATCGCTTAACATCCAACAGCGAGTGGTTTAAAGTTTTTTAAAACTTAAACAAACAACATTCTAATCTTATGAGGTAACAATCAGTGAATTTTTGTTATTTCCCAAAGGGACTACATCCTTTGGTTCCTTTTTTTTCAACCCGATAACTTTATGTAATTTTTAATCTGCTTTCAAAAATAATCCTTGAAGTATTCCTTGAATATTGAATACCACAGGATAAAACACCACCGTCACAGAGTCAACAAATCACAGGAATATTGAATACCATAGTTCTGTAGCATTTTTATCATTCTTTTTTTGACAAATTTATCATCTTTAGCCTTCGCAACAAAACCAATTTATATATGAAGTTTGACTGGATAGATTTTTATACTCAGGGAAAAGTGCAACCCCCAGGCCCCAGGTATGTAGCTATACCGCTTTTACACTGATACTGATACTGATACATTTTGCTAGAATATGTGTAGAAATCCTTCTTAAGGATATCGTTGACTTGTCAACGGGCTTATGGAGTCATAAACACCTACTTAGGGACTACATTTAAAAAATATAAAATAAAAGTGAAATAAATTTGATTAAAACCATATTCTACCCAACAGGCATGAAAAGGATAAAACAAGGATTCACATGGTAAATTGCATAAGCAATAATCTCAAGGATTATGCAGGAGCAAACAATATGACTATTTTTTACTTTATGCAAACATCACAGGGCGGGTGTAGGTGTAGTGTGTTCTCAGTGTACACAGGTGAACGTGTGACTATATAAACGAGAAAATGACATTTAAAATAGGAACTCTTCCATGGCAATTTTTATCCATTACTTTGAAACCTGCAGCCTGCAGCTTTCAGCCTTCAACGGAATGAGGATGATGGGGAACAAGGAACTTCTCTGGGTGGTTGGTATTCATGTTAAAAGGCAGAATCTTTTGTTATAAATGTTTATGTGCTTGATGCTTGCAATACTATCAAGTTATCAAGGATTCTCTTGGTTACGTGGATTGTACTTTTTCAGCTTGGTACCACCTTTTAACTGGTTACACGGATTCAATTTGTGTGATTTCTTACTTTGAAGCGTCTTGTCCTATACCCCATGATGATGATGATGATGATGATGATGATGATGATGAGGGCAAAATGCATACAAAAGGCAAAAGAGAAATGTAAGCCATCCATAGAAACTCTTTTCAAATGTCCTGCAAGAAAAAGAAGTAGGAGGTGTTGCAAACTACTACCCTAATGATAGATGATTGCAGCAAGTGTAAATTTACACAAGACATCAATATTAATTTCCCAGAACGGCAACGAACACAACAACATTGATGTAAATGGATACCTGGTCGAATATCAAAAGATAAAGATACATAATGGTATATGTGGGAATGAAGAGAGAAGAACGAAAGTCGGGGGTGGGAAAGTTGAAGGCATGAAGGTTAATTCAAATAATAGGCTATGTGCGGTACAGCAAATATTGAACTAAAAATCACCGACGACGACGTATGTTGATATGAGTTGAACATAATATTTGAAGCATCGAGATTCAGATTGTTTTGAAAATTAAGTACACACACACAGAGCAGGTTTCAAATTAGCATTTCCAAAATTGACCACCAAATTCATGAGAATGTAATTAGTAAGTGGATTTTGCTGTTTACAAAACCGTTATTCAGACATTTTTCAGTGGGTGTGCCATTTTGTTCCTGAGGGCGAATTTAAGTAGAAACACTATCAAAATTTTGTGGGAATGGAAGGTTTTTGGTTGGATTAGAATTAGTGATTTTCTAAGTATAGGACATTTTCTAAAGAGCTTTTTGATATTTTTTAGATATAAAAAAAGAATTAAAACATTTGTTATATGTATACCATGAAGTTATAATGTTGAGGATACGTTGTTGCAACGTTATCATTCTTCTGTGCCATAAAGTAACGTTTGTCTACCGATCAAAGTGCGATTGGTTTTGAAAAATACATTTTGAAGAATACTGGTAGTCCTTACACATTTTCAGATATATTAAAAATAAAGGCTGAGATGCGACCCACACTAATAACTTCCGATTCCGTCTGTCGATTTGTCTTGCTTAAAACTTTGACAAAATATTCATAACAATATTAACATTTTTTAAAAATTTGTATTTCTTGTATAAAAAATACAGATAAGATTTTTCTAAGAACTATAATAATTTTGAAGATAATACCTTCATTTATTTAAGAGATATCGAGAACCAAATATCAGTTTGGTATTAGGTAACAATTTATTATATAGAGTTTTTATATCAAGTCGGTAGAGTAATTGGTTCGTGAGATGTTTTGGGTTTTAATTTTGTTGAGAGCCCTTTGTGCATCTTTCTGCATCATTATCTGTATAACAAAATTTATTTGAAGTAGATATCTTTACTGGTTCTTGAGATATGGACGACGAAAAAAGCTTCCATAAGTACACACGCACGCAGAGACCTCTTTCTAAAAATCTTTTATTTATACTCTAGGGACCTTGAAATTTCGAGAAATGTCAAAATTTTCAATTCGACAAATCGGACCGATTACAAAAACTTCCTATGGGAAGTTAGTAAGAATCTTTGAGGAGAAATATTTGAAACTTGCATCTTAAACTATGAATACAATCTTGAAGCCTACGAAACCAACAGCATAATAAGACACAGTTTCTAAATTTGCATGCGTCATAAATGTTTCCATTTCTAAATGTATGTAGAAATGTAAATATATTTGTTTTCAACGTATTCTAATCCATTGGAAAACCTATTAAAATCTTAATTATGATTGAACGAATTATAATCTTGATGATTAGGCCTACTGTTTCATGTGGGCTTGAAACGCCTACTGACAGGTAGACGTCTGTAATCTAATTTTTGTTGTTGCGGATGTAATGAAGCCATTATAAAACTATGGTGTTTTAATAGTTGTTGTTTATAGAACAAAAAATACTAACAATTATTAAGATTAGATTAGATTTGTTTACTTTCTATCAATGAAATTACAATATTATCTAATTTTACGGGACATTTAAAATGAACCAGTCATGTTTTACAGCTTTTATTGCAACATTCCTTTAAGTTGTCAATAGCCGAGTTGGAGAAAATGGAATTTTTCTTATGTATAATAGGTGATTTTTTTGAGGTTAGGATTTTCATGCATTAGTATTTGACAGATCACGCGGGATTTCAGACATGGTGTCAAAGAGAAAGATGCTCAGTATGCTTTGACATTTCATCATGAATAGACTTACTAACGAGCAACGCTTGCAAATCATTGACGCAACGTTACGGTGAATGGCGATCGCTATCGTTCAATGCTAACAAACTTTTTGTTGCCAAAAATGGAAGAACTGAACTTGGTTGACATATGGTTTCAACAAGATGGCGCTACATGCCACACAGCTCGCGATTCTATGGCGATTTTGAGGGAAAACTTCGGAGAACAATTCATCTCAAGGAATGGACCGGTAAGTTGGCCACCAAGATCATGCGATTTGACGCCTTTAGACTATTTTTTGTGGGGCTACGTCAAGTCTAAAGTCTACACAAATAAGCCAGCAACTATTCCAGCTTTGGAAGACAACATTTCCGAAGAAATTCGGGCTATTCCGGCCGAAATGCTCGAAAAAGTTACCCAAAATTGGACTTTCCGAATGGACCACCTAAGACGCAGCCACGGTCAACATTTAAATGAAATTATCTTCAAAAAGTAAATGTCATGGACCAATCTAACGTTTCAAATAAAGAATCGATGAGATTTTGCAAATTTTATGCGTTTTTTTTTTTTAAAGTTCTCAAGCTCTTAAAAAATCACCCGATATTATTTGATAGAAAAAGCTGAGAAATTTAGTAAAGGAATCATTTTAATAAAGATCACTAAAGCGTTAAAAGAACAACAAAGAAATTTCCTGTTACCAAAAGTCGAACAAGAGTTCATCAATTGATGTTATTTCTAACATAAGCATGATTTGGGCATTACAACTTCTAAGAATAAAAAACAAAAGTTAAAGGTCTACAGTCAAAGAATGTTTGATAACAATTCAATGAATAGTTCTGTAGCTCCCATTTAATTTTAAAACTGCAACAAATCGTATTTAAAAAATCGTAAATCGTCATGATTTTAAAATTTCATTACTATAAATTGTTTTAGTTTGAAAATTAATTTAGGAAAAACACAAACATGTGGAGTTTTGTTCATTGATAAGGAATAGAAACTTCGAAAAGTCGTCTAAAACTCAAAACATCCAATATCATTCAAAATTTTTTTCATAGTTTTTGAAAAGTATGTATTTACAAAACTCTGTTGTCAAAATAAAACTTTAGAGCTTTTTAGAAAATAAGTTGGCTCAACAAAACTTAAGTTTGATTTTGTATGTGACCCAGGGATGGATCTATTGTGTTTCAAATTTTATATTAAATAAAAATGAAAACAAATTGATAAGGGATATAAAATTGGACCATTTGAATAACAGAACTATTAAGAAATTTTACCATGAATGTTAAAAATGTATTAATTTTCACGGCCTTTCAAATTAGTGTGACAGAAAATGTGTCGAAAATTGAAAAAATTTTTATGATATTAAATCAAAAACTAAAATTGTTGTTATATTTCGATTAAGTTTAAGCTTTATTTGCAAGAGATTTAAGTTCACATTTTTTAAAAATTTGGAAATATTTCAATAAACGTTTTTATGTAACAATATTACTAATAAGAATACTGTAACACTGCCTATTAATCACATTTAACCGAAGTATTGTTCTTTTATTTTATTTTAAGTTTTAACATTTTTATCAAATTTATTTTTTTAAAACAAAATAAATTCACTTTTTTATCACCAAAATAATAAATAGAAAACTCACCTTGTTTATGGATGGAGAGATTTTGTTAAAATTATTACAGTTAAAATTCAAAAATATCAGTTTTTTTCTTTAAAAAAAACTTTGACACAGGGCTTGATAATATTTCTGAATACACTTGCACTCGATGAGTTGGGAAAGTTTTGTGTGACTTACTGTTGAATAGGACTTGCTTTTATACTTAATAAAAGCTTGCCATCAATCGACTATTCAGACTTTTGATTGGTTGGAAAAAAAGTACAAATCCTGATGGAATATCTATTCAAATAACGCATGCTTTTAATTGTTGCAGTAGTGGTATAAACCACTGAGAGCATTTTATGTTGTGTGGGTGGTAAAAAGTTAAATATGTTCACTTCACCTACATATCTATAAAATAATTCATATACCATCTCGAAATATGCGTAAATTTATATATTCTCTTCATCCTATGTACTTATTTTTAATTTTATTTTACCTTCAAGAAGATTTTTATGCTAACATTTATGTTGAGATTTGAAAAATTGTTGCGGTTTGCAGCTGTTATGGTGATAAAGAAGTCATAAGTGACCATATGTTTTGCAAAGGAGTACACCTATTGTAGACCTGATGAAACAAAAGGTAGGTATAGTGTATAATAATGTTTAAGTTTGAATAACTACAACTTAAAGTTAATTTCATTTAAGTACAATGAAGAGATTATTTATCTATTTGTTTATTAAGAAGAAGAAGTTAATTAGGAAGATAGAGGTTTGAATAACCTTTTATCAAAGTCACCTTTTGCTTAAAAATGTGATTTTTCAACAGTTACCGGATAAATAAAGTAAATTGATACTTTAACAGTCAGTCAATGTTTTAGTTAGTAAAAACAATTAACTATTTGTTTCTATAGAATCATAAAAAATGATGACAAATTAAAATATATTTAACATGCTATGCATCAACATTTTATAAAGGGTGTTTTTTAGACGTGTGGTTTTCAAGAAGAAATAAAACGCATGTAAGTTAATGAGATTGCCAAGAATTTAGCTTTAGTACAAAAATTAGGGTTTGCCATTATGTTTTGAAAATGATTTTGGGAAAGTAGCCGAAGCGGCTGGCTCGATAAAATTCGAGCCGTGGTCCAATTTTCGACAACTTTTTGCAGCTATTAGGGCTGTATGTCAACAGTAACGTGCCGAATATTCTATTCCGAAACGTCAATGGTCTCGGAAGAAGTATGGACCGCTCTACCCATAGAGCACACCAAACAGTGACTTTTTGAGAATGGCTGAGGATTATCTTGTGAAAACCGGCATCGGTAACCATATCGTTTTGGGCCTATTCATTAAAAGTGCGTAGTGCTTTAGGGTGGTTGAGCTTTAATTCTTGCACGAGTTGCATTTTTCAAGCCCGCAAATCAAGATCTTTCCGCAAAATCTTCCATAAAGTGGATGGGAACAGCTCCAATTGTTGCTCGCGATATGGCGGATATATACTCATTTGGGTCTTCTTCAATACTATGTTTAACAGCAGCAAAAGCGTCTTCGTTACGTATTGTACGGCGGCCGGTGGCGTCTCCAAGGATGGGCATTATCCACTAGCGTAAACGATCCATGGTTGCACGAAAATTACCGACTCAGCTGACCGAATATTGGACGCAGTTCGCAATACACAATGCTGTCAAAAAGACCAACTCCGAAAAAATCATTTCCAGATTGAAAACAGTTCAACCCAGGTTCTTACATCAGGCTCTAAAACTAAACTAAGGACAAGTTCAACCCTTCTACATATATGCATGCATTTAATACATGCCCGTGGCATGATGGTTAATGCGTTGGACTGTCATGCGAGAGGTCTTGGGTTCAATCCCTGCCTGTGCCACCTTAATTAAAAAAAAGAGTTTTCACGGGTACTGCCTCTTGCGAGGAATTGACAAATTCTCCAAAAGTAATTCTTGTCATGAAAAAGTGCATTCTCAAATTAGCCGTTCGGATTCGGCATATAAATTGTAGGTCCCCTCCATCCCTGACAACATTACTCGCACACAGGAATGGTCGAGAGTTGTAAGTCACTAGGCCCTGGTTCTATACGGACTGTTGCGCCACCTAATTTATTTATTTATTTTATATATAAACATCAAGTCGTTTGAAAAGTAAAAACATTTCTAAGCCGAGTTCTAGTTTCCTATACCACAGAACTATAGAGTTCATTACATCGAAGTTCTATCTCAAACTGATATCTAATTCAGATTTCTAACGCTTGAGAAATTGATGAACAAAAAATTAGACCTCAATCGATGAACCGAGATTTAGAAATTTAAACTTTGTCAAGGAATTGGTCGAAAATGTGTTAATTGATCAAATTTAATGAAGTAGCAGTCAGTTTTAAAAAAAGATATTTTATGGTTTTTTGAACAGCTAGAATGGAATAATTAATACAAATAGGTAACTTTTGTTTAAAGGAAAGAAAAAAAAGGAAACAATAAAAGATGGACACACCTAGAAAGTATTACGAAATAAGGAAAACTAACCAAAATGCATCACATCTCAATACCTCATTCATTGATATTATAGATTATTTATCAAACAAAAAAAGGATATCAATATTTTTGTTAAGAATACGGACATGACAAAATTTGCCGTCTGCCGGATATGACATTTCATAAAAAGAAAATTAATAAAATACAAAGAAGAAATAATTAAATTATTTGCTTATTTACAATTTTGATGATTTGCAAAACATAATGGGGCGTATTCATAGAGAATTACTTAAGTCGTGATTTCTTGATCTATAGTTTAAGGCTTGTTGATTGAATAAACACAGCTCTTATTCATAGTCAATTTTCCTGCTGTGTTTAGTAAAACCCCAGTTTAAGGTTGTATTCTACTACAATTATACTTCAAATGACAAATTAAAGCACATATTTTCACACTTGTTATTTTGTGCTTTCATTCCTCGAATTGGTTGTCGAAAAATGTATAAGTAAAACAAAACTATTTAAAAAAATCAAAAAAAAAAACAACTAACAACGTTCTTTAATATTTAAGATGAACAACAAGGAAAATATAAAACGCAAACGGCAGGAAAACTGGTCGCAGTCAGAGAAGGAACTTTTGGGGGAACTGATTCGCCGGCACATCAACATTGTCGACGGTAATCGAAATGACATTAAGATGATAACGAAAAAGAAAGCATCTTGGTCCAATATCGACATCAATATGAGGGCCGCTGGCTATAATAGACCATTACAAAAATTGAGCAGTGGCATCGGTAGCCAGAAGAAGCAATGCTGGAATGAAGAAGGCTCTGAAAGCCACTAGCAATGTAATTGAAGTTCCGGAACCACCCGAGGAGGATTTAATCGTGCAAGACATGATAAGGGAAGATTTTAAGGAGGACTCAATATTAATAGACACTATAGACAGCAACACGGAGGCTTGCGAGATCGAGTTTCTAGATGAAAGTGTGGTGTCTATAGAAAATAAACTAGCCCCCATAGACGAAGACCGCTATTCGGCACCTATGAAAGAAAAGCCCCTTGATTTTCCCAACGACCCTACTCCGATTGACCAACTTAGGCGATTGCCAAAAAACAGCGTTCCAAAAAAAAACTTAAAAGGCCAGCAGTGGATGTTGTTTTCCAACGAAGCAAGCAAATTTGTAGCGAAAATTGCCAAAAAGAAGAGCTACACAAGCTTAAAATGGAACAAGTAAGAAAACAAATGAGCTACGAAAAAAGTCTTTATGAGAAAGACCTGGAAATAAAGAATACAATTCTTGAAAGGCAGCGTCTTTGTTAAAAAAGGAAAAGGATACAATTTAAGTACATGCATATGTATGTATATGTAGATATAAATCTTTATTTTTTTTAACATGTAATTTTAACGTATTGATCCGTACTGATTGAACCGTGGTTTGTACATATATTTTTCTTTTTCTTGGTGGCATATTTTGCATGTCACCAAATAACTCAAACTCCTCTAAGATATCCATATCTTCTTCAATTGCGGTATCAATCGACCTGGACAGCAAGTTTACGTAAAATTTATTTGATATTTACTTTTTCGGGTTTTAAATTCACAAACAAAAATCAGATATTACATTTGGCTGTGATAATAACTACTTAAACTCAGCATTTCCAGTCGTGCCTACTCCCTTGTAGCATACACTACACACGTGTTTTTCCGTAGAAGATTAGTTATTGTTTTTCTACTTTAATTGTGTTAAATCGACTTAAAATAAAGCGTAATAGCGATCTTTTTCCTAACGATGTTGACTCTGATGAGTCAGACAGTAATTTAATTGAGAGCAAAAAACCTCATAAAATGATAAATTCTCGAGCAAATAAACTCACATCCATGTCAAAGTCCAAAAAACAGTCTTCATCTAGCAGCAACTGCGCTGACAACAGTAAACTTGGTAGAAAAAATCCCTTCTTACCCCTTCAAGCTCTTATTGATGCTGATAAAAAAAGTCAAGCTGATGGCATGATCGAGCATGCTGAGGATGCTACTAAAAAAACATCAAACCCTAAGCCACCACCTATAAATGTTCTAAAATCCAGCAGTGTAAATATTCACACTATTTTGAGTGCAAAATTCATTGAAGATTACGTAATTAAACGCATGTCAATTGGGATTAAAATCTTGTCACCGAACATCGATACTTATAAAAAAATATGTACAGTTCTGACAGCTGAGAAATATGAGTTTTATACGCACAACCTAAAATCTGAATTGCCATTCAAAGTCGTGTTGACTGGACTCGACAAAACTGATCAAAATGTCATTAAAACTCATCTTTTAACTTCTGGTGTCAAGTGCATTGATATCAAAGTTGTGAGTCGCCAATTAAATCAAATTGAACATACTTTTTTCATAGTATATCTTGAGAAAGGTAGCATTACCATGAAAGAGCTTCGTGATCGATTCGGAGTCATTAACAAAACAATTGTGCGCTGGAGCTTTCAGAGAAGGCTTCCGAGAAAAGTAACCCAATGTTATAATTGCCAGATGTACGGGCATGGGGCTAAACACTGCCACGTTAAAACTTTCTGTTCATTCTGCTCTGGTGAGCATCAGACTTCAATGTGCACTTCTAAGGAAATTAACAAATGTGCAAAATGTGGAGGTGATCACCAATCAACGGACCCACTGTGCCCTAGTCGACGAAGCTATGTGGAGTTTCGACAAAAAACGACAACTAAAACCCCTTTGAGGAAAACAACCCATCAAGATTTTGTCAGAAGCGTTGCAGATTTTCCACCGTTGCGTAAGTTTAATCTTGTTAAACATAAACAACAACAACGTGAGAATGTTTGGTCAGATCCAATGAGTAGTAGATACTTCTAGAAATGTTAATATAAATACTAACAATGTAGATAGTACATCTAATATGTTTTCTTTAAGTGAAATTCAAATGCTTACTAACGATTTAGTCTCTAAATTAAGATTATGTAAAGATAAATTTGAACAGTTCAATGTTATTACTGAACTTGCCTTAAAATACTTAAACTATGGATCAAAGTAATATAAAATTAATAACTTGGAATGCTAGGGGTGTAAGGAAAAGAAGCTTGGAATTTTTTTCTTTCATGATCCGAAATAAAATAGATATCGCTCTGGTTACTGAAACCTGGCCAAAACATAACCATTCTTTTTCTCATCCTAACTATCTATGCTATCGGCTAGATAGGCAAAGTGACAGAGGTGGCGGAGTAGCAATTGTTGTAAGAAAAGAAATTAAATTGAAGTTTTTACCTTCAATGGAAACAAAAGTTATTGAAGCGTTAGGGGTTGAAGTTATCACCGGTAATAATCAACCATTTAAGATTGTATGTGCTTATTTTCCAGGTCGTGCCTCTGGTAATCGGACAAAATATCATCTAAGAAATGATTTTATAAAATTAACTCGTCTATCAGGTCGATTCATTGTGGGTGGCGACTTTAATTGTCGTCACCAGTCCTGGGGTTGCCTCCGCGCAAATATATGGGGAAATATTTTACATGAATTACATTACACCTATCCCTTTTCATTGTTGTATCCTTCTGATCCTACTTATTTCCCTAAAAAAGAAAGGAACAATCCTTCTGTTCTTGATTTCTTTCTAACAAACTCTTCCAATTTTATATCCCAACCTCAAGTTATAAATGATTTATCGTCTGATCATCTGCAATTTTAAAAGAAAATATTGTATACAACTAAAGGGTGTCCCAAAATTAACGCAAGATTTGAATTAAATAGAAAACGCCGTTTTTAGTCTTTTGATAGTTATATTTTTATTGACTCGTAAAGTACATAGGATAGGGTTATGTATGGAATAACACATCGGACAAATGGCCTCCACGGCTTTGCATGCACATGCGCACTCTTTTGTTGAAATTTTCCATGACCATTCTGCATAATTGTGGCTGAATTTCGTTGATGCAGCGTTGAATCTCCTCCTTTAATGCACGGGTGGTTGTGGGCTTGTTGACATAGACTTGTGATTTCAAATAACCCCATAAAAAGAAGTCTAATGGTGTTAAATCACACGATCTAGGAGGCCAATTTTGATCACCGAAACGAGAGAGTACACGACCTGGAAATGTCTCATGCAGTAATTGAATTGTTTCACGGGCTGTATGACATGTGGCACCGTCTTGTTGAAACCACATATTGGACACATCAATATCATCCAGTTTTGGCAGAAAGAACTGTGTAATCATGTCGCGATATCGAGCACCAGTAATAGTCACTGCTTGACCAGCATCATTTTCAAAAAAATATGGCCCAATTATGCCTCCAGCCCAAAATCCACACCATACAGTCACGCGTTGTGGATGCATTTCTTTTTCGACAATCACATGTGGGTTCTCCGAACCCCAAATGCGGCAATTTTGGCGATTGACAAAGCCATCAAGATGAAAATGTGCTTCATCGCTTAGGATGATTTTGCTCGAAAAATCAGGGTCCATTTGTTGATGTTCAATAATCCATTCAACGAACTCTCTTCTCTGTCCATGGTCATTAGGCTTCAATTGTTGTGTTAATTGAATTTTGTAAGCATGAAGACACAGATCTTTGGTGAGTATACGCTGTAGAGAGGTTCTTGAAATTTGCAATTCTTGTCCACGACGTCGAATTGAGGTTCCTGGATTGTCAGCAACACTCTCACGCACTGCTTCGACATTCACATTTGAACGGCTTATTTTTGGACGACCAGTGTGTTTGGCGTCTCCAACGGATCCAGTCTCCATTAATTTTTCAATTAATCTCTTCACAGTTGACGAAGTTAAAACACTATTCCGACCATATTTTGTATGAAATTCTCGAACTGCAGCCGCCAAGCTTTCACTATTTTTGAAATATTCTTTAATAATGAAGACACGTTGTTCTCTCGTGTAACGCTCCATTTTTAACAACCCTATACTGTTAGCTGTCAAATTGCTTTTTTTTCAGGGTTGCCAACACTTCACTGCACAAATGGCGGCAAATTCAAATCTTGCGTTAATTTTGGGACACCCTTTATAAAGCTATGAATAAATCAACTTTTAAAAACACTGTCAAAATAAAATTAAATACTTTAACTGTTCCAACACTTTCAGAAATACAACTAACTTCCGATATTGATTCTATGATCTCTATTTTTACAAATGTCATCAAAGAAAGCGTTGAAGTCGCTGTACCCCGTCTTCCCTCTGTCACAGTTAAATCCAAACTACCAACATATATTCATGATACTATTTCGAAGCGGAACAAAGCCCGTAGAAACTGGTTGCGCTATAGATTGCCAATCTACAAACTTGAACTAAGGTATCTTAACAAGCTTATAGATTTCTTCATTGAAAAACATAGGAACTCAAAATGGAGCAAACTGCTTCAAGGTATGGACAAATGTTCTAAACCATTTTGGAATGTCACGAGGGTAGTTAAAAATAAGCGAACACCTATTCCGGTTATCAAACAAAATGATGTTAAATACATAACATGTAGTCAAAAGGCAGAAGTTTTTTCTAGTCAATTTGCTTCCAATTTTAGAATTTCTTCAAACCTTAGTAACCCAGTCACATTTAATTTAGTTGAAGCTTCAGTAAATCTTCTTAATTCGCCTGTTGAAGATTTTCCTTCTGATTGGTTTGTTCAAGCTAAGGAAATTAAAAGCATAATAAAATTATCTCGTGTCCGAAAGGCTCCTGGACCTGATGGCATTTCAAACTTATGTCTAGCCAACCTTCCTCGAGCAGGTCTTAATTATCTAAGTCAAATAATCAACTCCTGCCTAAAGTTGCAATACTTTCCCCAAGCTTGGAAAGTTGCAAAATTAATCCCAATCCCGAAACCTCGTAAGCCTCCTGATGATCCCTCTAGCTACCGTCCTATAAGCCTTTTGAGTAACCTTGCAAAGATTTTTGAAAAAGTTATCAAAAGAAAATTAACAAATTTCATTGATGAAAATTCATTACTACCAAACCAACAATTTGGTTTTAGATGGGCATAATACCTATCATTCCATCTTAAGAATCACTAGACATATAAAATCGAACTTTATTGCAAAAAAATCTACTGGCCTTGTGTTACTTGACATCGAACCTGCTTTTGATTCTGTCTGGCATGATGCTTTAATTCACAAAATGATAAACTTTAATTTTCCCATGGCCTTAACGGCATTAATTCGAAACTTTTTGAGTGATCGGAGTTTCAAGGTTCATGTCAATTCTGTTGCATCTAATGAACAACTTATTACAGCAGGGGTCCCCCAAGGATCGGTTCTTGCTCCTATTTTATATAATATATACTTGGCAGGCTTTCCTAATTTGCACAACTGTTGTTCGTCAATTTTTGCTGATGATACCGCTATATACAGCTCGAATGAACTTCCTCTTGATATTTGTTCGAATCTTCAACAAGGCCTACACACTCTTAGTTCATATTTCCATAAATGGAAAATTAAAATAAACGAATCAAAAACTCAATCTATGTTCTTTACACGTAGAAGACATCCTAGATTTATACCTAACAATCCGCTTCATTTAAACGGTTGTAGTATCCCTTGGGCAGATAATGTTAAGTACATTGGCATCACCTTAGATAAAACCCTCACTTATAACAACCACATAGGTAATGTGTTAAACAAAACTGGAATTTTGATTAAAATCTTATACCCGTTTATAAACCGAAGGTCTACACTAAGCTTGGAAAATAAGCTCATAATGTATAAAGTAATATTTCAGGCCCTTATTGTCTATGGTGCCCCGGTTTGGTATAAATGCGCGCGTACTCATATTAAAAAATTACAAATTATGCAAAATAAAATTCTGAAAATGATTCTTGACCTACCGTGGCATTTCTCCACCTCTGACTTACACAACATGTCAAACGTTGATTTTGTCTTAGATAAATTAAACTCCCTAGCAAACAAGTTTTTTGATAGATGTTCATTTTCTGATAATCCTATTATAGGTGAGATTTTGCCTGACTAGTTTGTAAGTATTGTATTTAATCTAATGTTAAGTTTATTTAATTAAAAAAAAAAAAATTGTTAATGGGTTTTCACATAAACTTAAGCTTTCCCAAATACACATGTTAAAAATTATATCCTTTTGTAAACCTATTTAATTAATATTGAAGCAGATTAAGCACTTGCTTTTACACTTAAATTTAATATCCTACCTATTGTATACTAACCTTCTAATTAAAAAAAAAAAAAAAAAAAAACTCAGCATTTCCTATGTTTATACTATTAAACCACAGGTTTAGCCCTAAACTTAAGTTTAAATTTATTTATAAATAGCCTAAACTCTGGACTTGCTTAGTAACAACTTAGCAAGAGTTTAGCAAACATCTATGAATATGCCCCAATATCTTGTAATTTTAGATTGGTAACTTAAAACATAAAAGGTTATAATTTCAGATTAATTGAAACAACAAACTTGTATTTTAAATATTATTTAAAGTTGAAAGTTGACTAGATCTTTATAATATTTTAACTAATTATTAATAAAGCATAATGATTTATCATAAATAATAAACTATTTATAAACCTCAGGTCTTTTAAAATTTTAATGATTTGCGACATAAAATCTTCTAATTTTAGATGATTTAAAATAAAGGCTATGAATTTTAAATAATATCTGATAACTGAGAAGCTATTACGATAGTTCAGGGCATGATGGCAAAAACTCAACACAATGAACCAACCCCGGGAGACGTTTAATGTATAAAAGAGACTATTTAACGTCAGAAAACTTTCCTGGAAGTATAACATTCGGATTTCTTGTAAAATAGGATAGTCTGCTATAAAATTCAGGATCTCTTCGTTTGTATACATTACAGCTTTTCTAAAGATCTGCTCTGTGAGGTATAAAATTCAAATTTAATAACTCGACCCTTGCGTTAAAAATGGTGCTTATCACCTCAGGTGAGTAGTTACTATTGAAATAACTTTCTCTAATAGACAATTGATGGTTGAGGCTTTTGTAGAACGTTGATGATGATGATGCTCTATAGTTAAGTGCTGGTCATATATTTTGTCGTCCACTTTAGCTATGATCATTGAAAATACGTCCTTCCAATCGCGAACGTTACTCTCAGGTAACAATAGTATGATAAAAATGATACCAGTTGGTTCCGTTCCCTGAGAGAAGAAGCATTGGTTTTCAATGATCTTAAAGTGATTTATCTATGAAGACCATTTTCATTTCTTTTGTTTATAACGTTTCGTATTTTGCATTTTATTGTTTCACTTTTCATTTATTTTGTTGCTTTTTGTTTCGACAGTTTATTTCTGTTTTATTTTTTAAATATTTTGTTTGCTATTCATTTTGTTTTTGATTGTTTCGTTTTCGTTAGTTGGTTTTTGAATGATTTCATCTTACCTTTATCACGATTGTTTCGTTTTGCCACTGTTTGTTTATATTTTTTTTAATTTTTCTGTATGTAAAGAACTTAAAGGCGTTCAAATTCTTTAAAGATAGTGCCTCTGGTGTTGACGTGTTAGCTTTGCACTATTCTTTGAAGGACGATGTTAAAGAAATCGCATGACAGCGCATCACCTTGTCTAAAGCTTTTTTTGACATCGAAAGGTTCTGTTAAGTTGTTTCTAGCCTTTATGAGCATGGTCCTCCATGGTCCTCCTCCACAAACGGACGAGTTTGGTAGGCATGCCAAAACTACACATGGCTCTATACAGCTCGTCCCTTTAGATGCTGTCATATACGGTCTTGAAATCGATGAAGAGAAGGTGGGTGTCGGTTTTTACTGTAATCATTTTTATAACATAATAACAAACCCTTATTTTTATAATATATCTACATTTTTTGCCAAAACATTAAATTATATGCGTTTTGTTTTTTTCTAAAAACCACACATTTTTTACATGCTCTCAAAATTCAACTTGAGCATTCCTTCTATTTTGATAAATGATAAGTTATGTATTATTTTTTTGTAATGTTTAAAAAACGAAGTGCATTTTTTTTCTTACTACTAAAAATACAAAATTGTTGGCTAACATGAATAAATTAAATACCAAAACATTAAAATTTGATGTCATTTCAATTTATTGCCACTTCAATTGACGCGACCATTCATAATAAAATGGTGACTCTATACACATATTTGCATATAACCAAACTAAAAAAAACTATTGACACATCAATGAATACTTAAGTTTAAAAAGTGACGCCTTCACATACGCTTCCTAAAAGCTGCATATATGTACAAGGATATACACAAGAATAAAAATGTGGTGACACACGTTGGGCGCCAAACTGTTGCATTCGATTTGTGGTAGGCTTTCAAATCGGCCCTTGCCAACATCGTATTAATACAAAAAATACCAGTATATAAAATAAAATTAATAAGCTAAGCTGTTAAATTTTAGTTGATAAAAGTTTAATTAAGTTCTGTTTTTTTGTAAAAAGATGTGAGCAATGAGCATCACAATAAGACTTTAGTAATTAAACAGTTTGATAAAAAGTATGTATTAAGCTTAATTATAATTGAAATAAAAATAACATAAAGACAATAAGTCCTTATTGTTCAAAGTACTGATGCAATCCTTATATCTCTCATCTTAGAGGTAAATATATGAGGATAGTTTGCAGTTGGGCTATGGGGTGTATAGCAAAAAGAGCCTTATTATGCTCGCGTTTGATGTGAACTTTCATCTCCGATTGCTAATGGTCCTTCCATTCTAAATTTGATCAGGGATGATTTTAGTTTCCTTTGAGTGGGATAATACTGAGATGATATATACATAGGTCTACGAAGGAAATTGGATAATTGGGTTCACTATAAGAAGCAACGAGAAAATAGCCCTTACTACTTTCTTTGTATTATTTTAAGGTAGGGTAGGTTAAACTATGAGTACGTGAACTTTTATAATGCAATTCCTGTGTGAGCGAATAAGGGAAAAAGTTCAGGGTTCTTCTTCTTCGCAATCATTTTATTTACATAGATTCATTGAAAGTGTTTTGTTTTTGCATTACTGTTTATCTACACCTTAAATAATTTGTTTGTATTGAAATTCAACCCACGTTTATCGCGCATTTGATTGTATTTTCACACTTAATCCAAGCTATCATTTAACTCAATTCCCTTTGCCATTCTCAAGAGAATGCCTCGAGGAGAGGTCAAATCATCTTATGAAGGAATTTTTCAAATCACCGGCACCGCAAAATGACGGATGCTTTAAAAATGGAGATTTTTATCTCGAAATTCAACAGGTATAGATAGTAAATTCAGAGGGTGGATATATTTTTATATATGCGGTAATCGATTTGGGTTTGAAAAGCACTCTTAAAACTATATGTAGATATAAGGTGCCTTTATTGAACAAAATTTTATTTCGGCTTCAAGGAAAAAATAATTTTAGCAGTATGACGTAGAGAATAAAGGTAAAATAGATTTTTTTTAAGTTTGATTGAGGCTTCATTTAGTACCTACAACAAATTATCAATTTGTTATCATCTGCATTCAATGACGACCTTTAGATCGTAACCATTTTTGTGTAAGGTTTTCAAATATGAACGTCTTAAGCGCCTTGCACATGAGCAACGAACTGCGAATGGACGAACAAACGTGATTTTACACATTTCAAAAAATCAATTCCACACAAAAACACATTTAAATTATAAGAAACCAATTGACACTAATATTAGGATAAAAAAATTTGCATTTTGTTCTCTAAAACAAGAGAATTTTGTAAAAAGAATTTGGTAGTAACGAATCGCAGTGTGGTTGCTGCGAACTATCAAACTCTATTCGCGTTCCACATAACATGCACACTTCAACGAATAAATTGTTCGCGCTCAACTTAACCTCCAAATTATACCACTCTTGTTTTGTTTTTGTGTGAAGGATCTTTCGAGTTAATAAGCACAGGGATGTGCTGTAGTGTTGGTTAAACATCGATAGTCTATCGATAGTAAAAAACTATCGCGTACATCGATAGTTTCTAAAAACTATCGAACACACTATCGATTGTTTCAATACTTCTAAATTATTTTACCACAAGGCTATTTTTCTGAACACACCGCTGTTTAATTTTCAACTCATACAACACTGGAAATCTATTGAAAATCTTCATGTCTCATCATTTCAATTTATGATTATTGGTTTGGGGAACCACCGAATTATAATTTTGTAAGTTGTCATTGTCATCATATGTTACTATTTTTTGTTTAATAAACTAATTTAAAATAAGCACTCTTGATTTTTGTATCATTTGCCTTAAAAGCTAAATTCATTTTTCATTCATAAAAAATGTTGTCTTGTGACCGAAAAACTCGTGAACTGATGGGTCAAATGTTTAAATTTTTTTCAAATTGTTTGGCATCTTTGGGAAGCTTGCCAGCTTACCACATTAACCAAAAAAATAAAGTGGTATTCGTCAGGCCGTACCGAAATGTTTAGTTAAACCATCGATAGTATCGATAGTGTTTTCCAAAACTATCGATACTATCAAAAGTGGAAACTATCGATGTTTAACTAACACTAATGTGTTGAAAATAAATTTTCTCTGAGTAAACATCCCTGGGTCAAGTTGACAATTCGTCGCTACCTGCGAATAGAAATAAAAGCTCATGTGAAAGAAAAGTCAAAATATGCGATCATCCACAGTTCGCAGTTCGCAGTTCGTTGTTCATGTGCAAGATGCTTTAGATATCATGACAAGAAATACTCATATTTCTATTTAAAGAGTCCGAAATGGTCTTGAAAGCAACTTTTTGCTAGAACACCTAATTATTGCAGTTCCCACTTCTCCATCTACGCCAAATGGAACACTTGTGGATTATACTATGATAATGTTCAAGAATGGATTAGAACATTTAAAGAGTTAACAAGTTTTGGTACATATTACTCTATTGTGGATTGTGATTTGAAAAGGTCCTCAGTAGTGGGTCTTGTGAATAAAAGAAAGCTCGAGTTTAAACTTGGATTTTTAAGCAAATCTAGGTTTTGTGTGATTTAAAACAGGCTTAAAGTAAGCACTAATGTCTATCATGACATGAAGTAAACAAAACTTGTGTTGCTTACTTTTATTCTGTCCCAGTTTAATGGAACCGGATTGCGGAGCAAATATTAATATACCCTCATCTGTTATTTAATTTATTTTGATGTCAAATTATATCTATAGGGCTGCTTAACCAAAAGTGAAACTCATGGATAGTGGCAAAGGTCGTCAATTATTATGTATTGATGACAGTAGGCTGCTTTGAGTTTTCGGCCTATTTAATTCTACTCGATTTTTGATGCCCCATTTAACAATGCTGAAGGTAATATACTAAGAGTACTATCGTTAGCTAAGCAATAAATTGTACTAGAAGTTTAAGTTAGGAGATCATTAATAATAATGAGAAAGAGTGTCAGAGACAGAGCCCTGGGGCACATCAGCATTTATTTTGTGTTTGAATCCATCCAATACTACTTGTATTGAACGATCCGAAAGGTAATTTCTAATTCAATGGAGGAGGGAGTCGTCAACACCGAAAGCACGGAAATTCGATAAGAGAGCCTGATGCCAAACTTTATCAAATACCTATTATACTGACGGTCATTAAGAAGCTTCCGATTTCTGAGATATTTCGTAAGCTAATAATAATTAATCAGCGTTTCTGAACCTTGAAAAGAAGAAGGAAGAGGTTTAAGGTTAGGTTTAAAATTCATTTATTTCTTATAATAAGTTTAGATACAGCAAGTTCAATATGACTACAATGTAAATACAATTTTTTTTAGAAATAAGTAGTGGCATTATTGTTAGAAAATAAAACAGTATTAAATGCCACTTTGATATTTAACAAAAAATCAAATAAATAAATTGGGTGGTGTTGCCAAACCTGGCAGCACTAATTTCGATTGACATCAAATCGACAACACTGACTTCGATTGTCATCTGCCAAAAAATGACAGATGGTTTGCGCGCCCTTTTTAATACAAAATGTCTGAATTCTTGCAAATTCTTTCTTTTTTCCATCCTGCTATTAATCTGATAAGACCTGCCTTTGATCGCTAAAACCTCGTGGCAAACTTTAAATCAAAAAATAGTAAATCAAATAAAAGTTATCTTTCCTTAAAGAAGCAAACTAATTGTAAGTAATGAATTGTAATGACTAATGAATTATACTTATTATAGATACATATGTACGTACATTGTACATAAATGTATAAAATTAATGCGATCATATTATGTAAATATATTCCGTAGGAATAAAAGTTTTCCCTTCAAGCAAAACGAAAGCTGTTCAATTTATTAAAGGAAGGATATCTCCAACAAATCTTTTATTCAATTAAGACGCCCTGAGCAGTGTTTATCACCGCCAGCATCAAGCCCTCAGCGCTACCATTGAATTCATCGCTTCCATCGCCATTGGAGTCTATCTCCTCACCACTGAGTCCACCATCGCCAGCAACGAACGTGTCAGCATTAGCACTGAGTTCATCGCTACCACCGACGTCCCTGTTCCCAGTACATATTCCAGCATCGGCAGAACTGATCTTATCACCGCCAGCATTGAATTATTCATCACTGGCACTGAATTTATCATCGCCATCGCATTCTACATCCTCATCAGCTCACCACAGTGAGACCATAACCTATCATCATCCGTTTCATCACGGTCAGCATAGATCTTATCACCGCCAGCATTGCATTATTCAACACTGGCACTGAGTTGATCATTGCCATCGGATTGTACATCCTCACCAGCTTACTACAGACATTAAAATCTTCAAACGCGCTCTCGCACCTCATTATCCATTCCATCAGGGCCAGCATTAAGCTATTCACCACCAGCACCGAGCTCGTCAGTATCGGCGTTATTTTCATCACCGCCAGCATCGATTCACTCAACGCTCGTACAAAGCACAACATCGACATCAACATCTACAATTCCAACAGCGTCTCCACGTCATCGTCATCAACAAAACCTGAAGGACGTAAGGTAAGTCCAAGTAGAAAAGTAGTTATTTATATTATTATATTTATATATTTATAAGAAAGCTCAATAAAGGTTAGAATTAAAATGGTATCTGATTTCGGGAACGAATTATTTAACTGTAAGTCCTGTACGAACGTCGACTATGACGAAATGGTACAATGTGATACCTGTAATGACTGGCACCATTTCAGTTGCGTAGGGGTGACCGCCGACATAGAAGATAAAGAGTGGAATTGTGCAAAATGCAAGCCACCGAACCCAGAAAACGATTCGAACGACAAACCTCCCTTAGGGCCTCTCCACGATTCGAACGACAAACCTCCCTTAGGGCCTCTCCACGATCATAACACCCCTGCCTTTGGTGCTAATGATCAAAGAAATACGGCTAGCTCTTATAAACCTTCAACACAAGTACGTAAATCTTCACTTTTAAAAGAGCGCGCTCTTTTCCTTGAACAACTAGAAGAGGAAAGACGTATGAAAGAGCAAAGGGACAAGGAGTACATAGACAAAAAATACGAATGCTTCGACAGTTAGAACTTGAAACTTCCGACAGTGATGCTGGTGAGAACCAATTAGACGACCAGCATGAGAAAGCTCCTATTACCATTCGCGTTCGTGGTTCGACTCCAGTATCACGTAATGCTGAAGGCTACTCATCATTGACAAACCTGTAGTGTAATAACATTCATTCGAAAAGCCACAACCAAAATACTAGAAACAAACAAACAAGCACGTTTTCATTGATATTTAATATCATAGTAAAACGATGTACACAATTATGTTGCCCCCTTTGGCCAGCTAAGTTCAAAGACATCGTTTTGACTACGTTGCTTTGTGATTGCTCAGTGAATGTATTTTGTTACACTACTCCCGAATGCAAGTTCGTCAACATTAGAAATGAGACGACTGCCCCAATAATTTATTTATTAGAAGCAGAATGCTGATGCATTCTTATTTTTAATTTAGTTCATAAGAGGGGATATCCCAAATAGATTTGTAATATAATTTAGGTATAAATAGCTGTAAGAAAATGTAAATAAATTAAATTCCATTTCTTACACTGAGTGTGTATTAATTATTAAACTGCGGCTCTCTAGCCATCCATTTAACTGCTGGAACACAATTGTGTCGGAGCCGGAGTCGGAATCGTAACTGGAATAGCTGTCAAAGTATTCAATGTACGCAAATGCAAATGTACGAACACAACGCGACGGAACTGGAATCGGAGCCGCAGCCGGAGTCGGAAGAGTTCACCAACTTTTAACTTTGACGTACGGCACATGTGACGTTTCCATTTTGTAAGTGAATAACTTGGTGATTGTATTTTTTTTAATAGTTTTTCATTAAAAAAGTGGAAAAATATTTAAATAAGAAATAAAAGTGAACAAAAAAATATTTTCTGATAAATTTGATGTGGTTGTAAACTGCAAATATACCAAATAACATCAAAAAGCCGTACGACACATTGTGTGCGTACTTTTTGTGAAACGTACGACAACTGTTCCGACTCCAGTTACGACTCCGGCTCCGATTTTGCATTGTGTTCCAGCAGTAAAGCGAGCTGCGCTTATACAGCAAAAAAGTAGGGAAGAATTAGGGTAGTACTTTACAAACCCTAGCAACCAGTCCACTCGAAAACCGATCAAAGAGGTTACCCACGACAACAACAACTTGACTCTTTCCACTCAAACTGCTTCATATAGTAAAGCCACATTCGGTACAGCGTCATCCGCCCCGCAAACTATATTCGCGCCTGCCTATGCATATAGTAGTCCAACACACACAACGAACCCCTATCAGTCTTGTGGCTTTTCAATGCATTCGTCTAATCTTTGCAAGCAGCTAGTACTCAACGCTTCCTCCTGCTCAAACAACATCGCCACGCAGGCTGTCAACACATCAGCCTCATTTAATAATGCATCTTCTCCTAATGCACCGGCATCTAACTATTTTATGCCTGCAATATCTGCTGAAGACTATATTCCTAGCAAGGCGCAAATGACGGCGCGACAAGTGATAATCAAGGAACAAGTCACCTTTAGTGGTCACCCAGAGGACTGGCCACTATTTATCAGTTGGTACACCAGTACAACACTTTCGTGTGGCTATACAAATTCGGACAATCTTCGTCGGCTGCAAAGTTGCTTAAAGGGTGAAGCACTGGAGAACGTTAAGTATAGACTTTTCATTCCTGACCAAGTCCCTGGTGTTATCAACACACTTACTCGACTTTATGGGCGCTCCGAAGTCATCATTGACAACCTAATCGACAAAATGCGTAACGAGCCGTCACCACGCGAAGACAAATTACAATCTATTATAAAATTCTCTTTAACAATTGAGAACATATGTGGAGTTATGATGGCAAACGGCCTACACAAACATTTAGCTGATCCAAGTTTACTAAGAGAACTGGTGGATAAACAACCCCCGAATCTTCGATTGGATTGGGGGCACTACTCTAGGAGTGTGAACGATGTAGACCTATCGGTTTACAATTCCTAGCCGACAAAGCATACTCCGCTTCTATGGTCACTCCTCTTAACTCTAAAATATTAAACAGAACAGGAAGGAACTCTGCAAGAGCGGCATTGAACGTACATCAAAGCACGCCTAGCTCAATGGAACGAAAATGCCCCGTGTGTCAGCAGGAATGTAGAACGGTGGAGCTATGTGAAGAATTCGCAAAAATGAGCCTTAGAGAGAAATGGGATATTATAAAAAGATTTACGATCTGCAGAACATGTCTCCGCACTCATGGACGAAATAGATGTTATTTGGAGAAAGCGTGTGGTGTAAACGGCTGCACCTACAAGCATCACAGAATGCTGCATAACGTTGCGAATGATCGTCAAGTCGAGACTGCATCAAATTAACAAATGAACTGCTTTCAAACAAGCAATAAAACAAGCGTTTTATTCAAAATAATTCCGGTCGTGTTACATAATAAAGATAAAAAAATAGATACCTTTGCATTTCTCGACGATGGTTCATCAATATCGCGGGGAGAGTACGATAACTTTGGCGCCGAGATATAATAACGGTTTTTGGTAGATGGGCTTAATACAAGCATTTTTTACTATGGGAGGGGGGGTCTATCTCCCCCCGTTTAGGCGGTAGGGGCAATTTAAAAAAACATGTACTTTAAATGGAAAAAAAATAATTAAAAAATAACGGTAATACTTACAATTAAGTATTATACCTTTTTTTATACCTGTTTTATTATACCTGTTTTAAACTTAAAATTTGGTAAAAAAAAAGTTAAAAATATGGTTTAGAGTGTAATATTTCAAAACTTTTAGATTATCTACAATTTTTTTTTTTAGAATACATTGCTCTTATTTATTTTTGATCGAAAACTGAAAACTAGATGACTTTATGTCTTCTAGTTCTTGAGAAAATTGAAAGTTACCAAAAAAAATATTTTAATTAAATTACTTTTTCCTTGCTAACGTAGTCTTATTTTGATAGTAATAATCGAATATGGATTAAGATACACCTAGGGTAAATTAATTTTTCTTAAATCCAGCTTATTTAAATGCAAAAGAAACTTTGCATGCACCCCATCTTGCACCCACCGCACCTTGCACCCTCCCAACCTTGCACACACACCAACTTGCACCCACCCCAAATCCTATAGTGTGCCCAAGCAGGGTGGTTGCAGGGGGGCAGCATGCCCCCCCTTATAGATGCCACTGTTGCATACACCCACACTCGCGCACACCTTACTGTTGCATACACCCAAACACGCATTACGCATACGCAAATACCATTATTACTATCAAAATAAGACCACTCAAGCAAAAAAAAAAGAATTAAATTAAAATAGTAGTTGTGGTTATTTTCAATTTTCTCAAAAACTAAAAGACATACAATCATCTAGTTTTCAGTTTTTGATCAAAAACAAATAAGAGCAATAAATTCTGAAATAAAAACAATGGTAGATAATCTTGAAGTATTGAAAAAGTTACACTTTAAACCTTTTTTTAACTTTTTTTACTCAAATTTTGAGTTTAAAATTAAATTTTTATTTTCAATTTTCTCAAAAACTAAAAGACATAAAATCATCTAGTTTTCAGTTTTTGATCAAAAACAAATAAAAGCAATAAGTTCTGAAATAAAAACAATGGTAGATAATCTTGAAGTATTGAAAAAGTTACACTTTAAACCTTTTTTAACTTTTTTTACTCAAATTTTGAGTTTAAAATTAAATTTTTATTTTCAATTTTCTCAAAAACTAAAAGACATAAAATCATCTAGTTTTCAGTTTTTGATCAAAAACAAATAAGAGCAATAAGTTCTGAAATAAAAACAATGGTAGATAATCTTGAAGTATTGAAAAAGTTACACTTTAAACCTTTTTTTAACTTTTTTTACTCAAATTTTGAGTGTAAAATTAAATTTTTCAAAAACTACGCATAGTTTTGACTTGATTTAAAAACTGGCTAATAGAACAGAGTGTTGGCTTTAAAAAAATGTATACAACTTAATTGTAAGTATCACCGTTATTTTTTTCCATTTTAAATAATGACTTTTTTAAATTGCCCCTCCCGCCTAAACGGGGGGAGATAGACCCCCCCTCCCGTAGTAAAAAATGCTTGTATTAAGACCCTCTACCAAAAACCGTTATTATATCTCGGCGCCAAAGTTATCGTACTCGTGGCAATATCGCTCATAGATGAAAGTCTTGCTTCTAAACTGAACGCTGAAGGAGATCTACAGCCACTATGCTTAAAGTGGACTTCGAATACGCATCGTACAGAAGACTCATCCCGGAAAGTAAGAGTAGAAATTTCGGCCCCTACTATCGATAAAAGGCATTCAATACATCTTCGTACCGTCAATCATCTTGATCTTCCAGAACAATCGATCAATATAGCGGAACTATCGAAAGAATATCCATATCTTAACGGGCTTCCGGTGAACACATATTCCGAAGCAAAACCTCGTCTACTCATTGGACTTGACCAATGGAAGCTGTGCGTGCCACTGCGCTCCAAAGAAGGAAGAGAAGGCCAGCCCATAGCATCAAAGACCAGCCTGGGTTGGATTATATACGGTCCATTAACACGAAAGTCTAAACTTGTTGATCAACGACAAAGCTTCTCTAACTTCCACATGTGTGAATGCCAGATATCTGAGGATAAGAACTTGAACGCACTGTTTAAGGAATTCATTGCGCTAGACGCGATAGGACCCAACTCCCCTAAGGCTATACGTTCATGCGACGATGAAAAGGCACTTGCAATTTTGGAAAACAATATATCGAGAAAAGGAAAACGCTTCGTTGTTCCGCTTCTATGGAAGTTTGCCAACAAAGAGATGCCCGATAGCCGCTTGATGGCCGAGCGCCGACTGATATGTCTCGAAAAGAAAATTTTGAAAGACATGGAGCTTTCAAAGAAGCTTGATTTCCAAATCGAAGACTACGTGGAAAAACAGTACGCCAGAAAACTAACGATAGCCGAGCTACAAGCACATGTTTCCCCAGTATGGTACCTTCCAGTCTTCCCAGTCATTAATCCCAATAAACCTGGGAAAGTAAGAATGGTATGGAATGCTGCTGCACGTGTGGGCAATATTTCACTGAATTCAATGCTCTTTTCCGGTCCAGACATCGTCCCTTCTCTCTTCTCTGTGCTTTTTTGCTTCAGAGAGCGTAAAATTGATATATGCGCTGATATTCAAGAGATGTTCCATCAGGTATGGATAAAAGCAACCGACCAACATGCGCAACGTTTCTTGTGGCGAAACAAGATTACGATGGAAATTGAAGAGTACGTTATGCAAGTTATGACTTTTGGCTCAACATGCTTGCCTTTCTGTGCACAATTCGTCAAGAACACTAACGCAAACAACTTCAAATCAAAATATCCACGAGCCTCACAGGCTATTATCGAAAGACACTACGTCGACGACTACTTAAACAGTGTGGACTCCGAAGAAGAAGCGGTGCAGCTGGTCAAAGACGTCATCTTTATACACAGCGAAGCTGGGTTTAACATACGAAATTTTATGTCAAACTCGTCACAAGTCATTGAGACCGTCAAAGAAAGGGCAGCCACCTATAGCAAAGCAGAAAGCGGCCGACGAATTATTCTGGGTCCCGAAAAGGTACTCGTCATGTGGTGGTCTCCGTGCTCCGTGCTCCGACTCATTCTCGTTTGCACTGAGTACTCCTTACTTAAAATCTAACTCTTTAAGCGAAAATATCTGGCCTACTAAAAGAGAGATGCTAAGAATTCTTATGTCAGTGTTCGACCCACTGGGACTGATTGCGAACTTTATGGTATTGCTAAAAATCCTCCTACAAGAAGTCTGGAGCTCGGCAGTTGAATGGGATGAAAAAATAAAACCCCAACATTACGAGAAGTGGTGTGCTTGGAAAAATCGTATACCATCAATCAAAGAAATTGTTATCGGGAGGCCATATCTTGCAAAAATATCTTTTAAAGAAAGCTATTCCTTGCAATTACACATATTTGTTGATGCAAGTGAGATGGCATATTCAGCCGTGGGATACTTCCGAGTCAATAACAACGAAGCTATAGAGTGCACTTTAGTCGGTGCCAAAACCAAAGTTGCACCATTGAAGATGATATCCATACCTCGATTTGAGTTGGAGGCAGCTGTTCTGGGAACAAAACTAGCACGAATGATAACAGAAGGGCACTCAGTCGAGATAACAGAAAAGTACTTCTGGTCGGACTCTCGAACTGTTCTGAGTTGGATTAACTCGGACCATCGTAAGTACAAACAGTTCGTGGCCTTTAGAGTCGGGGGAATCCTCGAAGAAACGAAAGCAAGAAACTGGAGATGGTTACCTAGCAAAAAAAACGTGGCCGACGAGGCCACGAAGTGGAATTTGAAAAACGAATTTCATTCAAACAGTCGTTGGTACCAGGGTCCACAATTCCTATACGAGCCAAAGGAACAGTGGCCAGGAGAAGCCATAAAACCAGAAGAGACAGCAGAAGAGATGAGGCACCTTAATCTACATCATATCGAAAAAACTGACTTCGCCATAGACTTGACGAGATTCAGTACCTGGAATAAAATAATGAGAACCATGGCACAAGCAACCCGATTCATTCGACAAAGAATGCTTAAGACGGAAAAGGTCAGCACAATGATACGATCAACACACATGGAAGACGCAGAAAATTATCTTATAAGGATGTGCCAAAGCGAACAGTTTTCCGAAGAAATTGCGATTTTAAAGAGAGTTAAGACGGAAGAACGAACTCTTTGCAAATCGAGCCCACTTCACAAGCTAAGTCCATATCTGGATGACAAGGGATTGCTGCGAATTAAAGGGCGAATAGATACTGTGCCGGGAGTCCCACTGTGTACAAAACATCCAATAATCCTACCAAGGCAACATATTGTAACTTACCTTATCGTTGGCGACTATCATCAACGATTCTGTCACAAAAACAACGAAACAGTAGTTAACGAAGTTAGGCAAAAGTTCTATATACCAAAACTTCGGATCGTCCTCAAAAGTGTAGTGAAGGAATGCCAGCATTGCAAAAACAATCGATGTAATCCCGAGCCACCGCTGATGGGCGACCTTCCATCTGCTAGACTCCAACCCTTCACAAGACCATTTTCCTTTGTAGGCATAGATTATTTCGGCCCTCTTTTCGTCAAAGTTGGGAGACATTCTGAAAAACGATGGGGAGTTTTAATAACCTGCCTTACTATACGAGCAGTGCACATCGAAGTCGCCTTTAGCTTGTCTACAGATTCTTGCATAATGGCTATCAAACGTTTCATTTCAAGAAGAGGATGGCCGTTGGAAATAATCAGTGACAATGGTACTAATTTCCGAGGTGCCAGTGTGGAGCTAAAAGAAGCAGTAAATAAGATAGAAGTTGATAAATTAGCTTCCGAATTCGTTAGGCCCAATCTAAAATGGAACTTCAATCCTCCTCTAGCACCATATATGGGGGGAAGTTGGGAGAGGTTAGTCCGCTCGGTAAAAGTCACCTTAGGCCATATAACACCAACCAGAAACCCTACAGACGAGCTTTTAGGTACAATGATGACTGAGGTAGAGAGAATAATAAATACGCGACCCCTTACTTATGTTCCCTTAGGTTGTGACGAGGATGAAGCGCTAACTCCAAACCACTTCCTGTTGGGAAGTTCAAATGGTGACAAACTTGCTGGAGAGGTCGAGGACGATGTTACCCTATTAAGAAAAAACTGGCTATCAAGTGAACAGTTCGCTAACAGATTTTGGCGTCGTTGGGTAAATGAATATCTGCCCGATCTCACTCGAAGAACAAAATGGTTCTCTGCATCAAAACCAATCGACGTAGGAGACATTGTAATAATCGCCGACTCAACGCTTCCAAGAAACACTTGGCCAAAGGGACTGATTCTCCAAACTAACGTTGGAAAAGATGGCATAGCACGCAGTGCCGTTGTTAAAACTCAACATGGTATCTATACCAGACCCACGTCCAAGCTAGCCGTTTTAGATGTTGGCAGATTTGGCGAAGATGGAAAGCTTGTCCCAGGAACCAGCTTACCAGGGGGGAGTGTTGCCAAACCTGGCAGCACTAATTTCGATTGATATCAAATCGACAACACTGACTTCGATTGTCATCTGCCAAAAAATGACAGATGGTTTGCGCGCCCTTTTTAATACAAAATGTCTGAATTCTTGCAAATTCTTTCTTTTTTCCATCCTGCTATTAATCTGATAAGACCTGCCTTTGATCGCTAAAACCTCGTGGCAAACTTTAAATCAAAAAATAGTAAATCAAATAAAAGTTATCTTTCCTTAAAGAAGCAAACTAATTGTAAGTAATGAATTGTAATGACTAATGAATTATACTTATTATAGATACATATGTACGTACATTGTACATAAATGTATAAAATTAATGCGATCATATTATGTAAATATGTATGTATATTCCGTAGGAACAAAAGTTTTCCCTTCAAGCAAAACGAAAGCTGTTCAATTTATTAAAGGAAGGATATCTCCAACAGGTGGGGTGACCCTTAATTTAAACTTCAAGCATAAATATAAATATGTACAATTGAAAAAATTGACCCTTAATTTAAACTTCAAGTATAAATATAAATATGTACAATTGAAAAATAAAGCAAAGAGAATCACAATTAAAAAATTATTAAGCAAAGTGCCAGAAAATATTAATTAAGGTATTACAAAGAGAACGACCAGATACAAAAATTTCAACAAATTAGAAAACCAATTCCCAAAAATTCACCAGAAAATAAAAAGAAAAAACAAAAAAAAACATAAAGTTTATGAAAACACAATTTTTTCCAAATCACCGAAATCAGATTCAAACAACCAACTCTTAAGATGTTTCATAAAAAGATTTGGTAAAATAAGTGACCTTAACATACAAGGTAGTTTATTAAATAATCTAGAAGAAGCAACTGTGTAAAAATTTCGAAAATTAGTCGTCCGGAAGTTAGGAATAGGTACAAGATATAGCAAGTTGTTTCGCAGGTTATGGCTGTCTAAAACTCTGAAATTTAGATTTCCTGAGCGCAAAAAAAAAGTTTTTAGGACTTTGAAACAATAAAGGTGACGAATTGGAAGAATTTTTAATCTCACAAATTAATAATGGAAAACTGTGATGCAGTCGTCGTTTTCTGCTTATTATTCTAATAACATATTTTTGGAGAGTAAGAACTGGTTTAACTTTGCAAAAGTGCGTTCCGCCCCAACAAGCAATTCCATATTGTAGTTTAGAGTGGAAGATCCCGTAATAAGTTTTTTTAAGAAGGCCGGGTGAGAAAACTTTTTGGAGAAAGAAGAAGTGCCTGAGTGTAGTACGAAAATATTTTATTAGCAATCCTAGATATTGAAAAACATCCACTTTTTCAATTTGAAAACAAAGATCACTACAGAATAGGTGGTCACAGTAAGTTATCGTGCTTGTTTCAGAAGAGCAAGAGCAACTATGTAGTTTAAACTTTTTGCACTCAGGCTCATGAAAAAAGATTTCCGGTTCAAAAAAATTCTGAGAAGAAAAGCTGAAGAACATAATTTTCGTCTTAGAGCTTATTAATAATTTATGTTCAGCAAACCACGACCTAAAAAGATTCAAATCCCAATTTATATCTGCAACAAGATCAAGGGGACTATCAGCACCATAGGCACAACCAACATCATCTGCAAAAGCGGTAATTTTCGACTTGAATGGCAATTTAAATAAAGAGTTAATGTAAATTAAGAACAATATTGGACCAAACACAGAGCCTTGTGGTACTCCAATATTAAGAAATTTGAAGCCACTTCTTGTATTGTTAATTTTTACTCGTAATGATCTATTAACAAGGTAGGATCTAAACCAATCTCTCATAAAGCTTCGAATACCAGCATTTTCCAATTTAGACAACATGATTTCGTTATCAACCATGTCAAAAGCTTTAGTGATATCGACAAACAGGCCAGCTGAACACTTTTTACTATCTAGGTTAATGAAAATCTCGGAGCAAAATTTTAGAAGAGCGTCTTCCGTGGATTTACCTTTCTGAAACCCAAATTGCAGGGAACTAAAGAAGTTGTTTTTATTTAAGAAATCAATTAATCTATTCTTGATACTTTTTTCAAAAATCTTATTTACAGAAGATAGAATTGAAATTGGTCTATAATTGTTCACTTCTTTCGCTGATCCTTTTTTAAAAATAGGAACAATGTCTGCACACTTCAACGCATCCGGAAATTTTCCTGAAAGGATGCTTTGGTTAAATAAAATAAATAAATAAATAAATAAGCCAAAACATCAACTAAGAAACAAGCTATAGTTTTAAGCATATTATTTGAGATACCATCAGCTCCACAAGTCTTCGAATTTTTTAGCGAACCAATACTTCTCAAAAGTTCAAATGCAGTTATGGGTTCGAAAAAAAATGTGTTTTGGTTCAAAGGATCACCACAAATAATGGAAGAGCTACAGATTGCACAGGTGGGACAAAAAGAAGATTGCAAGGAAACTGAAACATTGGCAAAGTAATCAATGAATTTATTAGCAATAGCTAAAGTCTTATTATTAGACATTTCATCTTCATCAATTTCTATGTTAAAATCCTTTTTGTTAGAATTTGGTTTATTAAGAAGACTGTTTACTAATTTCCATTAGTTTTAAATAACACCTTTAGCTTGCTCAAATTGATTTCCATAGTATCTGTCTCTACACTTCTTTTCTAAGTTGAGAGCACATATGTATCTTTATAACGCTTCATTAAATTTCGCTTTAGCGGATGTTTGGTACATTTAGTTCTTAGTTTATTTTTCAGATGAATTTTATTTAAAATATAGTTGTTTATCCATGGCTTAAGTTTTTTTTGTTTACTCCTTAGTAACACTGGATTGAACAATATAATTTTTAAGAATATCGAAAAAAGTATCAAAAGCTTTCGAGGCATCACTTTCTAAGTAAACCGACTGCCACTCTTCAAAACAAAGTTTGCTTTTCAATTTTATATAGTCAATTTTAGTTACTTCAAAACTTTTATCAGTAGATAATGGTTCAATGCTACCAGGGGAACTCATCAAAAGACCAGTCATGGCATGATCAGTTATACCTAAATTAAATACGCCTTTTTCAATTGTGTCTAAAGAGCAATTGGAAAAACGACCATATATGTGGTCTAAACATGTTCCGGAAACCGGTCTTGTTGGTTCGTTTATAAAAGAAGCCAAACCATGGGATGCAAGTAAGGACAAATAAGCAGAAACAGCATCAGAATCTTCCAAAATGTCGATGTTTAAATCTCCCAATATTAATAAACTTTTTGCTTTTTCGGTATACAAGAGCTTAGAAAATTCATCCATAAACACCATTAAACTAAATTTATGCAATCTGTAAATGCAAAGCATAACAAAATCTCTTTTATTTATTTTAAAAGTAAGTTTTAATATATCAGCGCCCACAAAATCTAACACAGTTGATACACATTCATAATTTTCCTTAACAAAACAACCTACACCTCCAGCACAATAATCATCATTTGTTTTAGCAAAAAAGTTATAACCTGGCAAAAAGTAATCATTTTTCTCAAACTTATATATCCAAATCTCCGAAACACACAAAAAGTCAGGTAAACAAGCAAAAGATTTAGGTGGGAAACAAGCGAAATTCTCACGCAAGCTTCTAATATTCTGGTGAATCAAAAGAAATTTGTTAGAGCAATAAGGTTTAGAAGTAAAGATCTGTTCACAATTGTTATTATTAGAAATACATATTAAGATTAAAGGTAGGAACATCATCATTATTTAATTCAAAATTAGGATTCATTATAACAAAAATTAAGGAATATTCTCAAAGTCTTCAAAAGACCTGATTGGGATGGGATCACTACCTTCAATCTTTCTAATAAAAATTCTATTATTTTTAATCCATACATATTTATAAGATTTCTCCTTCTTTGCTGCCTTTGCTTTCATCAACAATGCATGAGAAAACTTTGTAAGGGTATCGTTAATGTAAATTTGCCTCCTTCCACTGCTGCTGTTGCTGCTACTGCTGCTGGTGATGCTGCTATCTACTCCCCAAAAGTTAAGCTTCTGTTTGTGTATCGATTTCTCCTTCATAATTCGATGTTTAAGAGAGAGATTAGATAGTTGCATGAAGATTATCGGTTTGCTCTCTTTATTTAGATCAGTCTTGTCACTGCCTCTTTTTTGCTTCACATAACATTTGCTAACATCACTCTCTTTTACTTCAACTCCCAACGCATCTCGGAAGATATTAAGCGCAACACTCTTTGAGTTGTTATTGTCGATGTCGACATTATTTAATCCGGTGATTTCAATACAGTTAACCAATTGACTTTGTTGCTGCCAATGCAGTTTGTTTTCCAACAGTTGAACTTTTGTTTTTAAAGTTTCGTTCTCTTTTTTTCAGAGCTGATAGAGAAACAAGAAACTCTTTATTTATTTCTTCCAAGTACGAAACTTTTTGATAAATCATCTGCAGCGTAAGTTAACACATGGCGACCACATGGGTCAACAAGTGCATGACACCAACCCCGAAAGAAGATCGGGATCGTCATAAACTCCTTGATTTACGACCCAAGCCAACAATAAGATAAGGCCCAAAAATAGATAATATCTAGATACATGACTACCGACGCCGCAGGCAATCACCGTCATCCGAACCTCCGAGGAGAACGAGAGATGATCAACAAGAGGCAGTTCGATTCCTACGGCAGTGTGTACCGCACATGATTTGTTAGTCTTAAGAATATTTCTTTAATAAAGAAAATTTTGTTAACATAATTTTGTGTAAAAGTTTTAATTGGCGCCCGAGCAGGGACCCGTTTAGTTAAATAATTTTTCGATTGAAAATATAAAGTGATTCAGTGGGTGAAAAACCAACCAGTCGACAAGGACATTTAACGAAGGCATCCAAGAAGGAGAAAAGAAACAAGTACCCTTCAGCCACGGGAACTAGAGCAATCAGACTTAAAATCTGAACAACGGGGGAACGACTCCAAGACTTAAGGCGTAAAGCACCCTAAGCAATCCCGGGACATCGATTGCCATAGATCGGAAAAGTAAGCTCTGACGCTGAAAATTCAACCCAACGACGGAGAGTAAGAAAGTATAAAAATACATTTACATATATATAAAAAAAAGGAGTAAAGTGATTAAAACAACAAATAAATATACATAGTTAAATGCATATCAAATATTAAACCCAAGTCCAATATGAAGTATAAACATCCGACTGTGATCAATGCTATCTGATGGATACATTCTCACGATTGAGTGTTTACATTTCAAAGTGATGACTTAGTATTTTTACTCTAGATTTTAAGTCTCAAAGAATATTTTTCAGTTTGTATAAGTTAGTTCTTAAGATCCGATACTCCGGCTAACATCTAGTTACATATGTAGCTGTAAAAATTAATAAAACTTTTTTAAAAATTAAATAATAAAACATTTAATTTAACTACATACATAGAATAGAAATAAGATAAAGAAATAAATAGAAAACGAAATAAAAAGAAAGTATCCTTATTAAAAGCAATAAAGTGGTTAAAAAAATTAAAAAAATATAAAAATCAATAGAAAAAATTAGAAAGACAATTTCCTTGTAAAATGTATCAAAGTGGTTAAAGGAATTAATGTTAAAATTAAGATAAACTACATACCTTTGCAAGAATTATCAAAGTGACTTAAGAAAGTAAAACTAAAATTAAAAAGAAAATATACTTGTCAAAATAAGCGAAGTAGTTTGCGAAAATTAAATTAAATCAGGTACAAATAGGAAATATCCCTTGTGTTGAAAACTATAATAAAGATGTCCACAAATACGACAATGACGCCAGAAGAACTGTCGACAGTAGTTAGTAGGTTAGTAGCTGATGCCAACCAACAATTAACAGAAGAGGTAAATAGACTAAACAGACAACTTACGGCATTAACAACAAGAGACACCATTGAACCATATAAGGACATTGATTGAAAATGCGAACAAAAAAAAAATGATTTGGTTTTTATAACGTTATAAATATAAATTTTATTTCAATATAAGATTTTACCAAGTTGTAATTTTCTTGCTTGAAGGAATACCTTGCGATGTATACCTCTCCGTGGTCAAACTAAAAAGAAAGACTATACTTTACAGTTGACTTAAATCGAACGATAAATTTGTTTTTCATCTTAGCTAATCCAAAAACAATTCATTGCAAGATATGCTGATATGCTGATTCTTGGCCTTGGGTGAGGATTAAAAGGGATTATAAGAATTTGGTTTAAGTAAGTACAGTGAGTATCGCAAATAATCTTCCAAGCTGGAGTTTTAATAATATTTATACAATTCAAATGATTTTAATGAAAATTAAGATAAAACAAATAATTTTGTTAAGCAATTAATTTTTACACAATCATAAACAGACATTACAATTGATCCAGCGATAGTAGGTGGAGAGGGGTTAGAAGTAGCCAAGTGTATACCACAATTTGATGGAGAAAACTATGTTTCTTGGCGCACAGCGCTTACAAACGCTATGAAGGTGTATGAGTCGTGTAAGGGGGGGTCGAGATACTTTTCGGTAGTAAATATAATAAGGAATAAAATCATAGGGAAAGCCAACGATGTCCTCACTAGCCACGGGACACCGTTAAACATTGATGCGATTTTAGGTCGATTAGATCTAACATATAGCGACAAAAGACCAGTCCATATGCTAGAAACAGAATTAGGTAACATAAGACAGGATAGGAAACCATTGCAAGAATTTTACGATGACGTTACAAGAATACTTACGCTTATAATAAACAAGACAATTATGAGTTATGGTCCTAGGACCGCTGAAACCGAATGTCTCACTGAGAGGGCAAGACAAAACGCTTTATTCGTATTCGTTACTGGGTTAAACCAACCCGCAGGTAACATCGTATTCTCACTAAATCCTGGGGATTTACCCAATGCCTTAGCGAGAGCACAAGAGATTGAATCAAATCAGACAAGGTATAGAAACATAGGTCACGTTAACTTCAGACATCAATCCAGACAATACGAACAAAACCATTTTGACCAACCAACAACCAGACCACCGCGTCAGAATAGAACAATTTACCAAAACGGTTTTACTCATCAAGACCGACAATACGCGGAACCCTTTCAACAACGGAATAGACAATTTCAGCAAAACCGACATTATAACAATTTTAATAATAACCGACCCGAAAGGATGGACACATCAAGTGGGAATATAGTGCCCACAAGACAAGTCACCTCTCAACCTAATAGTAATATTAGGCCACAATGTTCCAATAACTCTTTTAATAACAACCCGTTCAAAAAGGATCGGGCAAATAGTGACCAAACAGCGTTACATAAATTTCCACGCCTCAATAACTTGAATGAGAGCGGTAATTTTTTTAGAGTAAGGCACGACTTACCGTACATAAAAAGGACGAATGTTAAGTCGGGGCGTACATTTTATATTTTAATAGACACAGGAGCAACTCATAACTACATTAAACCAGGGCTGTTCCCAAGTATGGAGCTTGAAACTCCGTCGCAAGTCAACAGCGTTCATGGAACTACTATCATTCGTACTTACCAAGCTATAAATATCTTGGGGGTAGAAGATACATTTTATGAACTTAATGAACTAAAAGATTTTGATGCCATTATTGGCATTAAATTATTAAGAACTGTAAAAGGGAATGTTAATATTAGGGATTCAACGTTAGAATATGATCAGGGCGTGATACCTTTAATATTTAATGATATTTTACTCAATACACTCAATATAAATAATGAAATTTCTACAAAAGAAAAATTAACTTTAATTTTAAAAAAATACCAGGGTGTTTTTACCGAGAACCCAAATTACCTTCCGTACAACACGCGTGTGCAATGTAGCATAGATACTACTATCGACACAGCTATTTGGACGAAAGGTTACCCGTATCCACAATCAGTAGCTAGCTTCGTGAACAAGGAAATAGAGAATTTACTTGATAATAACATAATACAGCCTAGTCGAAGTGCATATAACTCTCCGGTATGGGTTGTAGATAAGAAAGGTGTAAACGAGGACGGTACAAAGAAACATAGATTAGTAATAGATTACAAAAAACTTAATTCATTTACTAAAACAGATAAATATCCTATGGCAGAAACATCGGTTATCTTAGCAAATTTAGGCAAAGCTAAATATTTCACCACTCTTGATTTACAGAGCGGGTTCCATCAGATAAATTTAAAAGAGAGCGATAGGGAAAAAACAGCTTTTAGTGTTAACAATGGGAAATACGATTTCCTTCGAACGCCGTTTGGACTCAAAAATGCGCCGTCAATTTTCCAGAGAGCTATGGATGACATCCTCCGCGAATACATAGGGAAATGTTGTCATGTTTATATTGACGACGTCATTATATATTCAGAGACGGAAGAAGAACATCTCGAACATATCGAGACAATAACGAAGGCGCTAAGCACAGCTAACATGAGAATATCGAGTGAAAAATCGAAATACTTCATGAAAGAAGTAGAATTTCTTGGGTACATCGTATCATTTAATTGCATAAAAATGGACCCAGTAAAAACTCGATGCATAGAAGAATTTCCGCAACCAGAGACTTTACGTCAGTTAAGATCTTTTTTAGGATTAGCTGGTTATTACCGTAAATTCATAAGAAAGTATGCGATGATAACAAAGCCCCTAACCAAGTATCTCAGGGGAGAGAATGGTAGAACTTGCCAAAGTAGTAGCAAAAAAGTAACAATAGAGTTTGATAAGGAGGCCATTAAAGCATTTAAAATATTGAAGGACAAACTCTGCGAACAAGTTACACCCAACCAACCTGACTTTAGCAAAAGATTTGAGCTAACCACTGACGCTAGCAACTCAGCCATAGGTGCAGTGCTTATAGTCAAAATAATAAGCCCATAATTTTTAAAAGCCGAACGTTAAGTAAAACTGAGGAAAATTACGCGACAAACGAGAAGGAACTCCTTGCCATAATTTGGGCATTGAAGAACCTTCGAAATTATCTTTATGGTGTGAGTGGTATCCGCATATATACAGATCACCAACCATTAACCTTTGCCATTGGTGATAAGAACCCAAACGCAAAAATAAAACGTTGGCGCTCCTTCATAGAAGAATATTCTCCAGAAATTATATACAAACCAGGTAAGGAAAACGTCGCTCGTAGCAGACGCTCTCAGTAGACAGGAAATAAATATGATGAACGAATATGAATCAGAAGTAGGAACTGTTCACAGTGCAGAGAGTAGTCCCATTCCAGATATAAGAAGAGTAAGCCAAAGAATTAATAATTTTAAGGTGCAATTAATTTTAAACGAATCACTTAACAATAATATAATTTCAAAAGAAATACACACAGGCTACTGGAGACATACAGTGCTTTTTAAAGATTTAGACATCGTAAGTAAAATTAAAGCAATAATAAAAACGGGTTTAACAGTAGGAATTTATAGCACTGAGGAGATGTTCTTCAAAATTAAGGACAAACTCTTAGAAGAATTTCCAACAGTAACATTTTTATTCTGTAACCAAATAGTTGTTGACGTTAAAGATAAAGAGGAGCAATTAGCTATTATCACCGCTGAGCACAATCGAGCTCATAGACAAGCTAAAGAAGTGTATAAGCAGATTGTAGGCAAATAAAGGGTGTCCCAAAATTAACGCAAGATTTGAATTTGCCGCCATTTGCGCAGTGAAGTGTTGGCAACCCTGAAAAAAAAGCAATTTGACAGCTAACAGTATAGGGTTATTAAAAATGGAGCGTTACACGAGAGAACAACGTGTCTTCATTATTAAAGAATATTTCAAAAATAGTGAAAGCCTGGTGGCTGCAGTTCAAAGATCTGTGTCTTCATGCTTACAAAATTCAATTAACACAACAATTGAAGCCTAATGACCATGGACAGAGAAGAGAGTTCTTTGGTTCGGAGAACCCACATGTGATTGTCGAAAAACAAATGCATCCACAACGCGTGACTGTATGGTGTGGATTTTGGGCTGGAGGCATAATTGGGCCATATTTTTTTGAAAATGATGCTGGTCAAGCAGTGACTGTTACTGGTGCTCGATATCGCGACATGATTACACAGTTCTTTCTGCCAAAACTGGATGATATTGATGTGTCCAATATGTGGTTTCAACAAGACGGTGCCACATGTCATACAGCCCGTGAAACAATTCAATTACTGCATGAGACATTTCCAGGTCGTGTACTCTCTCGTTTCGGTGATCAAAATTGGCCTCCTAGATCGTGTGATTTAACACCATTAGACTTCTTTTTATGGGGTTATTTGAAATCACAAGTCTATGTCAACAAGCCCACAACCACCCGTGCATTAAAGGAGGAGATTCAACGCTGCATCAACGAAATTCAGCCACATTTATGCAGAATGGTCATGGAAAATTTCAACAAAAGAGTGCGCATGTGCATGCAAAGCCGTGGAGGCCATTTGTCCGATGTGTTATTCCATACATAACCCTATCCTATGTACTTTACGAGTCAATAAAAATATAACTATCAAAAGACTGAAAACGGCGTTTTCTATTTAATTCAAATCTTGCGTTAATTTTGGGACACCCTTTATTATTGGCCAAACGCTTTCAAACAGATCCTCTCAATAAACGCTACATGCGAAATCTGTAAAAAGAATAAGTATGAGAGACATCCTAATAAGCAGCCAATTGGAGAGACTCCAATTCCTGAAGAAGGGGGAGAGCGCGTCCACGCAGATATATACTACTGCGAGAACTCGTCCTTTCTTACAATGACAGACCCATTTTCAAAATATCTCGTTACAACCCAAGTAAAGTCAAAGACGGAAGCAAAAGACAGAATGATAGAACTACTACCGCTTTTTGGTAACGTCAAAATGTTGATAACCGATAACGAAGCAGCATTTTGTTCACCTTCTGCAAAATGTGCGTACAACCTTCTTAACATCACTAATAAAACTACACCACCAGCCCACTCAAAGAGCAACGGTACAATAGAGAGAATTTACTCAACTCTAACAGAGCTTATTCGAATACGTAGTTAAAGAAACTACACATATTACAGACATTAAAGATATAATGACTTTAGCTACAAAAAATATAACGAAACAATTCACACGGTGACAGACAAACGACCGACAGATATATTTCATAATTATATAGACAACAACGACACCAAAGTAAAAATTCAAAAACACCAACAGAAAATGATAGGATATTTTAACAAGAAAAGGAAAAATAAAGTATATAAGGAAGGAGAAACAATTTTTGTAAACAACGGGCAGAGGAAAAGTAAGAATAAACCTTTATTCCAAAAAAAGAAAGTTAAGGAAGACTTAGTGAACGTAGTCATAGATTCAAATAACCGAAAAATTCATAAAGATAATATTAGAAATTAAATTCACAGATGATGCTTCTTATACTGACGCTAGTCGTTTCAACTTTAGCGCAACAAATAACCGACTACACTAGAGATGAATTCATTTTAATAGAAAACGGTAAAGCCGCGGTCTACGAAAACTACGGTGAGATCTATCACGTCATCAATTTAACTTCCTACTCCGAAATGTTAAATGGATTTAGAGGAAAAAAAGAAATTCTAAAAATTATTGACCAGGAGTTAGAAATGGCCGACAAACAACTCAACGAACTATCTATCAGGAATAGAGAACGCAGAGGTATCAATGAAATAGGTACACTTTGGAAATGGATCTCTGGTAGTCCAGACCACGATGACGCCGTTAGGATAAATTTAAAAGTACAGGAACTAATAAAGTCAAACAATAGACAAAAAAACATCAATAAACAATTATTCGACAAGTTAGATAGTATGTATAGAGATACTAATAGCAAAGGAATTACAGAAAGTAAAATAATAAAATATATAATTGTAGAACTTAGAGAAATAATAAATACAATTAATTTAAGTAAATCAAATATACTCAATACTCTATTGTTAGATTTAAATGAAATAAAAAACATTATGGAACAAGAAAAAATAAATATATCCATAATCGATGTACTAGATGCTTCCACTTTTAAAATTGTACAAAAAAATAATATTATCGTTGTATTTATCAAATACCCCAAGGTAAAAGGGTTAGGAAACCACTATCTAACCAGAAGCAATAATGTAAATGGTGGAAAAATTATAATACTAAGCGAAATCATTAAATATAAGAAAAAAAGATTTTATAAACCAGAATGTAAAAAGGAACTCAACCACCACTATTGTAAAATCAGTAAAGAATCTAGTTGTCTAACCAACCTTCTAAATAAATATAAAGCAAACTGTACCAAAATCAAAGAACGTAATCAACCAATAGAAATAATGGGGAGAGTACGATAACTTTGGCGACAAAGTTTAATGGCGGATTTGTATAGAACAGTTAAAAACAAGCATTTTTTACTATGGGAGGGGGGGTCTATCTCCCCCGTTTAGGCGGTAGGGGCAGTTTAAAAAAATATGTACATTAAATGGAAAAAAATAATTAAAATATAACGGTAATACTTATAATTAAGTATTATACCTTTTTTTAAAGCCAACACTTTTGTCTATTAGTTTTTAAATCAAGTCAAAACTATGCATAGTTTTTGAAAAAAATTGTTTTAAAGTCAAAATTTTTGCAAAAAAAAGTTAAAAAAAGGTTTAAAGTGTAATTTTTCAAAACTTTAAGATTATCTACTATTTTTTTTTATAATTCATTGCTCTTATTTGTTTTTGATCGAAAACTAAAAACTAGATGACTTGATGTCTTCTAGTTCTTGAGAAAATTGAAAATTACCAAAACAAAATATTTTAATTAAATTACTTTTTCCTTGCTTAAGTATTACCGTAGTCTTACTTTGATAGTAATAATCGATAAGATATACCTAGGGTAAATTAATTTTTCTTAAATCCAGCTTATTTAAATGCAAAAGAAACTTTGCATGCACCCCATCTAGCACCCACCGCACCTTGCACCCTCCCCACCTTGCACGCACTCCAACTTGCACCCACCCCAAATCCTATAGTGTGCCCAAGCAGGGGGGTTGCAGGGGGGCAGCAAGCCCCCCCTTACAGATGCCACTGTTGCATACACCCAAACACACATTACGCATACGCAAATACCATTATTACTATCAAAATAAGACCACTCAAGCAAAAAAAAAAGAATTAAATTAAAATAGTAGTTGTGGTTATTTTCAATTTTCTCAAAAACTAAAAGACATAAAATCATCTAGTTTTCAGTTTTTGATCAAAAACAAATAAGAGCAATAAATTCTGAAATAAAAACAATGGTAGATAATCTTGAAGTATTGAAAAAGTTACACTTTAAACCTTTTTTAACTTTTTTCACTCAAATTTTGAGTTTAAAATTAAATTTTTATTTTCAATTTTCTCAAAAACTAAAAGACATAAAATCATCTAGTTTTCAGTTTTTGATCAAAAACGAATAAGAGCAATCAATTCTGAAATAAAAACAATGGTAGATAATCTTGAAGTATTGAAAAAGTTACACTTTAAACCTTTTTTTTAACTTTTTTTTACTCAAATTTTGAGTTTAAAATTAAATTTTTATTTTCAATTTTCTCAAAAACTAAAAGACATAAAATCATCTAGTTTTCAGTTTTTGATCAAAAACAAATAAGAGCAATAAATTCTGAAATAAAAACAATGGTAGATAATCTTGAAGTATTGAAAAAGTTACACTTTAAACCTTTTTTTAACTTTTTTTACTCAAATTTTGAGTTTAAAATTAAATTTTTCAAAAACTACGCATAGTTTTGACTTGATTTAAAAACTAGCTAATAGAACAGAATGTTGGCTTTAAAAAAATGTATATAACTTAATTGTAAGTATCACCGTTATTTTTTAATTATTTTTTTCCATTTTAAATAATAACTTTTTTAAATTGCCCCTCCCGCCTAAACGGGGGGAGATAGACCCCCCCCCTCCCATAGTAAAAAATGCTTGTATTAAGACCCTCTACCAAAAACCGTATATCTTGGCGCCAAAGTTATCGTACTCGTGCCGAAATAATTAACTCAGGGAATATTGTTTTAACGGGAAACCACATTGTTAACGGAATAGAATTGTCAGGAATCAATTTGATCCAATTTGAACAGAACGTGTCTATTAATGGCAAAATTTATCTGAATTCAGAAAACCAAATACTAGAACATATTAAGTTAAGCAAACCAACTCAAGTCCAAATTCTCGAATTCATTGCTTCACAAGACGAGAAACTCATGTAAACAAATCTTGATCATATAGTTAGAACCATTTATAACAGATCTTAAAGAACATTCCGTACTGTGGGGAATATGTATTAAGTTGTTCATTGTAATATTAATTTACTCTATCTACAAAATAATCATAATAATTCAGAGTTATCGCACAACCAGAATCGAAGAAGTCACTTGCCCAAGCACGATCGAACAGGTCACAGTAGAGATGGAAGAATTCATGGACACTTCAAGATCAAGGGTGCAGCAGATGTTGAGCGAAAGATTGGGACAATCTTCTTCCGACCAAGGGGAGAGTTAACACATGGCGACCACATCATAAACTCCTTGATTTACGAGACGACCCAAGCCAACAATAAGATAAGGCCCAAAAATAGATAATATCTAGATACATGACTACCGACGACGCCGCAGGCAATCACCGTCATCCGAACCTCCGAGGAGAACGAGAGATGATCAACAAGAGGCAGTTCGATTCCTACCGCAGTGTGTACCGCACATGATTTGTTAGTCTTAAGAATATTTCTTTAATAAAGAAAATTTGCAAAAACACTATTACCAAGACCGGAATCTCAGACTGACATTTCGGTTTGCCTACAAGCTATGTCGGAATAAATGTGAGAAAGTGTGCGTGAAATAATGCATAAAACCAAACACATTATCACATTTAGTCTTACAGCCCATCAAAAGGCTTCATTATAGTAATCAGCCCCATCTAAATGCTTCATTTTGAATGTTTCATGGCCTCGTTCAAAAACTAAACAATCCTTACCAACAAAATCTGAAGTGCTGACATGGTCTTAAATTTGGAAGATTTGTATAGCTTTTTAATTTCAATCCAAATATATGTTGTTAATGTATATTAAATAAAATAAAATTGACCAAATACATATTTAATGATTAATTAGTGTTGTATTTTGTTTACTTAAATTATTTGCGAACGCAACATGCGCTGCAACTGGTTAAGTATAATTAGAAATGGACACAAGTCTAACTCAATACTTTGTAAAACAACAAAACAGGCAATTTTTTCAGCTGTAGTTTGCTTACAGCATTTTTTTTGGCGACGTTAGAAGTTCAGGTGGAAACAATGGCGGGTGTCTCCGTATTTTTTTTTGTACAGACAATGCTACGAGAAGCATACTTGTGAAGTTCCATTGCCAACTTTAGCTAGTTCAGATTCCTCAATTAGATTAGTATTTTCATTATTTAAGCAGTTCGATAATTGCAAGACCAAATTTTAGTTCTGTTTGTTGCAGAAATATTCCTGAGAATTTTTTATGTTACAGTTAGAATTTTGTTTGTAGTTAGATTTTGGAATAAAAATTTGAGGGAACCCTGTTTTAAAAATAAGTTGCTTTGTGTAAAGCATCTTTAAGGAATAGAAATAGGCAATATGTTTACACACAATACCAACTAAATGAGTGTAATAAATAGATTTAAGAAACTTTTTTTTATTCCAGTATGGGGAAACCGAACACCCAATAGAAAAAAAGGTATACGCGCCAAAATCCATACTTCTTGACTAAATAATGTTATCTTCTATGTTTACGCATAAAATTACGAATTTTGTAGCGTATGAAAATTTCTAGACATTTTACAATCTGAAAAATTAATTATGCTATGAAATAATTGGCTGCTATTAATGCTAATATTTTTTCTAAAAAGTTGATGAAGGTTAGCCGAAGCGGAAATTTCAATTATTGGCTTTCTCAAAAATATTTTTCTACGTTAACCTCTGCTGTATATTTGAAAACTATTGTTTATGTATATTTTCTTCTATGTTCTTCATTTAAGTAACGGATTTCTGATCCTTGAAGTTCAAAAAATATAATTTTCTGGGACTCGACACTGTCCCAATTAAACACACGAATTCAGTTTTGTATAATAGTATAATATATTTGGTGCGACCGCACTCTACAAAGTTAACAATAAGAATGAATACAAAAATGAATATAATTCTCTATCAAGCTTAATCAATATAATATTAAGTGCTGATATTGCAATTGAAGTTCTAATATTGCAATTGAAGTTCCCATGCAACCTCGAACATTCACCTGGAATCGGATTTCCCGGTGGGAACGCATTGACTTTATTGGACGGAAGCTCGTGTGCTTCGTTGGCATTTTATATGCTGGGTCAATGCCTGCTCGTGTTAACTGCCGCCCCTTCAAATATCTGCGTCCCGCAGATCATTCGTTGAACATTGAGTGCAACAACCTTTTCCTTCCTTGATGTCATTGGTCCCTCGGGTAGGTCGAAGTGCTGGCATTGGTTTTCCACGGAACGACAAGCGAAGCTCTGGGATGTTAGCTTTCCCATAGATTTTTTTCCAGAGTAAAAAGATGAAAGCTACGACTGTTAGGAGTAAGCAGATTTCTGTAAACATAAAAGAGTTAAGATTCTTTTTAACGTTATTAATTAGTTCTATATTTTTGGTGCTGAGATCATGCACGTATTCCAAATTTGGTTTGATCCTGTCGATAGTTATGTTTGCCAGGACAGGTGGAAGCGCTTGGGGACTCAAAACTGACTTACTGTTATACGTCTTATCCTTTATTCGAACCATCTCGTTGTCTAGCTGGATCAGGTAGGTACCTTCTAAAGGAATAGAGGAGTTTTTATTTAAAATAGAGCCATTGAAATTCGTAAGGAAAACTGTATTTTCTCCGACCATTTCTATGATTTCTTCGTTTGTCGTTTTGTAGTTGCATAATGCATTTCCACCCTTAAGAAGTCTAGGAATGCAAGAGTTTTCGGGGAGTTTTTTAAGTATGTTTTCGTTACACACCGAGGTGTTACCTATGTTATCACAATCTTCATTTAACCCGTAAGTTGCGTCATGGCTTAGTAATAGTCTGGAGTAGTCTAAGTCAACTTGTTTGTTGTTTCTAATCGCTGCATGAACGGTGATTAGGTGGTGAACCTTAGGGTCAATTTTCGGTATAGATAGTATGTAAAGGAGCAATGTACCATTACAATATACAGAAGGTCGTCCGTATTCGACAGCTTCTACAACATTTTGGTAAGGTAGAGTTTCGAGTTCGTTCACTATGGTATTAATTTCTTCTGAGTCCAAAAGATTACTATTGACGATACCGTTCTTGGCCATTTGGCAGGCTCTTATTATCTCATTAACTCCTTCCTTTAAAATAAGTATCTTATAGAGTAAGTCATGTCTGAGTTTGTCTGTCTCTGTTTTTTGAATAGCGTTATTATAGCGTTCGATTAGTTTATTAAGTTTCTCCGTTACTTCCTGAGTCTTGTCAAACAATTTCCTGTTGATAACGTATTGTCGGTTATTGTTTTCTGTGATCTTTGTCTGTTCTTTTAAAATATTGTCCCAGTCAGTTGCGTCTGGAGAACCACCTATCCATTTCCAGGCAGTTCCTATCCAATTCACTGACCTAACCTGCCTCATTTTCGTGTCTCTTAATTCATTTTTCCTTTGTTTGATCTGAGTTATGTGATAGTTCAGAATAGGCCGCATTTCTTCGTCCTTTAAATGTTTAAACGTAAGTCGTTCGGTTTCCTGTACAAGCGTGTCGTATTTGTTCAAGTCGATTACATGTATGAGTTTAAAAACTCCGCTTGCTATCCAGGCGTTTGTCTCTTTAATCGTTACCACCGGTGATTCGTAAGCGAATATATGCAAGGTCTGCATGGGAGTGAAAAGAACTACTAATCTGTAATGTATATGTAATCAATATTTATTAAGCACAGTTTTATAAAATTTCTTAAAATCTAAATTATAGAATATAAATTTAGTATATATTTTTTGTACGTATACGAATGTACCATTGCACGTATGCAAATCAATTGTTCTTATTACAATTTTGTAATTCAATTAATGTTGTACTCTCTTTACATTAGTTTCTTTCTTTTTGTATTGATAAATGATTTTTCATTTTTATGATGCCTGATGAGTTAGCTCTCCATTAAATTTTTGGGGTAGTCACTGGATCGGAAGGTTCGTATTGTTCCGCTTTGGCTTGTAAGGTTAAATTTTCAAACAGCCTACTAGGGTACGAGGGCCAACACCACCATTATTACGTTTAAGTAATTTTTTAGTGAACCGGCCCCTTGTTTCGTGAGGCTAACTCCTAGGCATATTTGAACATTTTTTTTTTTTTTTTTTTTTTTTTTTTTTTTTTGTTAATTTTTCATACAAGGCCTGGGCCCACTCTTCTTTTTTCTTTTTTTTTTCTTTTTTTTTTTCTTTTTAAGGGGTCAAAGAAGATCAATTTTTTTTATTTACCGAATGTTTTTGAGGTGAGCTTTATGGATTTTTTTTCCACTTTCTGTCGTTACAGTAACCTTGTTGTCTTTGGCTACAATTTCTTTTCTATATAAAGGCTTGTTTTTACTTTTAATGCCTTTTGTAGCCACATAAACGACTTCACCTCTTTTATACTTTTTGGGAACCACTCTCTTCAGATTTCTTCTAGCATTCCTAGCATCCATATTTTTCCTAATAATCCCCCTAAGGTCGTTATTAATCTTTTGACGTATGTTTAAAAGGCTTTGATAGTTAATCCTCTGTGACCTATTAAAGAATACATCTGATGGTTTCTTATTTGTCACAGAGTGTATGGTGTTATTATAACGATCAACGGCCACGTACACGAGTTCTTTGACACTCAGATCCTTATATTCCTCTGTGAGGCACCTGTATATTTCTAGAACCGTGGAATGTACCCGTTCTATTTGGCCGTTAACTTCGCTTCTGTGTGATGGGGTGAGATACAGTTTTATTCCCAGATTTTTTAATAAATTAAGGACAATAGGGCTAAGGAACCCTTTCTCATTGTCAGCGACAAGAGTGAGAGGAGCTGTAAAAAAGTGTACCATTTTTATGATCTTTGACCTAATAGTAATTGCGGACCTATCTTTAAGATAAAAAAATTTTGAAAATTTTGAAAACTTGTCCACAACCGTAATAAATTTTTTATCCTGAATTTCCATTATATCCATATGAATTATTTCACATGGATATCTTGGAACAGGAGTTGGTTGCAATTCGGGGTTATTTGGATGCCTATCGTACTTGTTGCGGTTGCAAATGTCACACGAGGCAGCATACTTCCTTATGCTCGCCATCATTTGGGGAAAATAATATTTTTCTAATATTTGTTCCTTATTTTCCCGTGGAGCTCGGTGAGCCCTACGGTGCTCGTATTCAATTATAGAAAACCTTCGCTCTTCGTTAGCGACGTCTTCGACTAGCCTTTGTGTTACTCTTATTTTGTATTTTTCAAAATTTTCTAGGTATATGTTTTGTAACATCCAGAGGTATTCCTCGGGAATTTTTATACCATTGATAACATTTGGATTGAGATTTTCTCTTAACGCCTCCCTTAATTTATCTTCATCTAATTTCTTAAAGGAGATATAATAGCGATAGAATCCAGGGTGTGGTTCCTCGTGGGAACACATGTCAAGACGGGCGATTTTGAAAACTAGTTGGTTTCTAAAAACATTAAGTGGGACTTCAACATGTGGTATTAGATCTGTACCATCTTGGTTAGCACTATGCATGGTACAAGATTTTTCGGTTTCAGATAGAGATAGTTCACGCAATCCTTCATCAGCAGTTGCAGTCAGTATGTTGTCTGTCACGTCACTTTGTCCCTCGTATGCCGTTTCTGTACTTGTATGTGTGTTAGCTGTGTCTGTTCGAGAAGAAGAGGAGCTTGAACCTGAAAGGTTATTGACTTGCGTTGGAAGCCTCGAGAGAGCATCAGCCACAAAGTTTGATTTACCAGGTGTGTAAATCAACTCGTAGTTATATTCCTCGATTCTGGCCTTCCAACGTTTGAGCTTTGCATTATAGTTTCTGTTACTAAGGGTGTAGGTCAGGGGCTGGTGATCAGTGTATATCCTGATCTTCTTAGCTCCGTATAGGTAATTCCTCAAATTGTCCAGTGCCCAAACTATGGCACGAAGCTCTTTCTCGTTTGTTGCATAGCCCTCTTCTGTTCTACTAAGCGAACGAGAAATGAATGAAATTGGCCTATCCTTACCAGGTTCACCTTGGGATAGTACGGCGCCAATAGCATAGTCGGAGGCGTCTGTCGTCAAATTAAAGGGTTTGTCGAAGTCAGGGAAGGCTAACACTTCTGCTGAGGTGAGAAGTTTTTTTAAAGTTTGGAATGCTTTTAATCCTTCGTCATTAAGTTCAATGGCAACTTTCTTGGATTGGTTGGCTTTTACTTGTGATAATTCCCCACGAGTCATATTCGTTAGAGGTTTCGCAATTTTGGCGTAGTCGCGAATAAATCGTCTATAGTAAGACGTAAGGCCAAGAAAGCTCTTCAGTTCCTTCAGTGTATTTGGTGGAAGGATAGCTTCGATAGCCCTTACTTTATCTGGGTTAGGGAGGATGCCGTCTGATGTCACCAAGAATCCTAAAAATTCGACACTATCGTTTAGAAAATGAGTCTTTTCGAGGTTAACCTTAAGACCAGCTTCGTGGAGTTTTGAGAAGATGGTCTCTATATCCTTAAGATGGTCTTCTATCGTCTTGCTGTAAATATCGTCAATGTAGACGTAGCAGATCTTCCCAATCAGCTCCTTTAGAACGTCGTCTATCATACGTTGAAAAATGGCTGGAGCATTTTTCAGTCCGAATGGCAGCCTAAGGAACTCGAACTTGCCATTCATCGTGGAGAAGGCGGTTTTAGGGATATCTTTCTCATGCATAGCAATCTGATGGAATCCCGAGGTGAGGTCTAAAGTGGTGAAAAACTTAGCATCACCAAGACTGGCAAGTGTGTTGTTTATATCAGGGATAGGATAAGTATCTGAAACAGTGACGGCATTGAGGCGTTTGAAATCTATCACCATTCTGTATTGTTTTTCTTCGTTTGGTTTGTCCTTCTTCGGCACAACCCAAATAGGAGAATTATAGGGACTTTTGGAGGGTCGAATAATTTTTTCGGCCAGGAGTTCGTTTATTTGCTTTTCCACCTCTTCTCTCATACCGGCAGGATAGGGATAACTTTTAGTATAAATTGGTTCGTCTACACTTGTACGAATTTCGGCTCTCACATTTTTTCTTATCTTCTCGTTTTTAACTGGACCGAAAAGGTCTTCAAATTTTGTACATATAGATTCAAGTTTTAATTTAAATGATTCGGGCACGCTTTTGTTAAGTATGGTCAAATTATTGACCATGTCTGAAGTTTTGTTTTTTAGAGGGATTTTTATCTTTGAATTGATTATTAGTTCATTTTTGTCTCTATCTATAATCGCTCGAAGGTCTTTAAGGGTATCGTCGCCGATTATTCCATCGAATGATTGTAAGGTTGGGAGGATAAAGAAGGTTACTTCTAAATCGCAGCCAACAAAGGCAAAGAATTTACCGGAGATTTTGTTTTTTACCAAGATCTTTCCCGCAGGACTACTGATATGAAAAGGGTTTTTGACAGGATGGGGTACAGGTACTAAGTTTGGTCTAATAAAATTTTTATTTGCACCCGTATCGACAAGGAAGTGTAGAATTTTTCCGTCCCGCGTACCATACTCTATATATGGTACGCTGGAAACGAGGCTTCTGTCATAAAATTTTCCTCAGCGGGGGTTGTTGTATTCGAACAGCTTGGTTCTTCTATAGCTCAAGGTGCGCCCGCAACCATATGATTGAGACGCTGTTGCTTCCGCTGGTAGCCTTCGGAACTGCTTCCTCGTTTAAATGGATTGCTGGTACTAGGCCGATTCATGTAATCGACATTTCTTGTTTGTTCCGACCCCAGTTCCATTTTAACTGGGGGCTTTGGTCCTGTTGGGTGTTGATAATATTTGGAGTTATAACTCGGACCAAATGTATTTTGTTTGAATTGTGCAGATCCACCCCTACCGTTACCGAATCTGTTAGGATACCTGTTAAAGTTTCTTGTTGGCAGTGAAGGTTTCTTTTCCACACCAAAGTCATAGGATACTGGAGCGGAAACGGTGTTAGGCGCCTGGACGTGCACTGAACTATTTCTTAGAGTAATGTTTTGCATATCAAGACACGTAGTGTAGGCTTCCGGGAGAGATTTCGGCTTCTGTATCATCAAAAGTCTCGATAAATCTCCGCTAAGACCCCTGACGAACACATCTAGGGCCCTGTCGCGGTACGTCCCAATAAGAGCGTTGGCAGTCTCCACCGAATAGGTCTCAGTGCGAATCTTATTAATTATGAGGGAGAATTGATGATTTACGTTCGCGTAGAAATCATCAACTCTCAGACTTCCTTGCTTCAGTTGGTTTAACTGATGCTCAAGGGTACGTATATCCCTTTTATCCGCGTAATGGAGGGAAAGGATTTTCTTTATTTCCGTCCAGTTGTTGTCGAAAACGTTATACGACACAAGGGCCGAGTCAGCCTTACCGCGAATTTTTTGGCGTATATGCTGAAGGATGGCCCTGTATAGAGGCTTACTACGAACAATCTCGTAGTCCTTCAGCACGGTTTCCACGCAATGCACCCATGATACATATTGAACGGGATTACCGTCAAAAACTTGTATCTCCTTGACTGGGTCAGGGAGCTTAGAGATTTCTCTAAGCTCGTTCTCATTGCTTGGTCCACGGAGTGGCTCGACGGTCAAGTCGGGTCGGGTATCGCTAGCGACGACGCTAGGTGTATTATCCTCAACCGATTTTAATTTATCCCTAATGGAACCTAACTGTTCTAGTATTTGTTTTATTGTTTCTTGTGTGCCCCCCTGTTCTAGCACAACAATCCTAGTTTCGAACCCTCTTAATTGGTCAAGAACAGTGTTCATTGCCCCTGTAAGATGGGTGATGGATACCTGAAGTTCTTCCATTATTCTAATTCAATAGAGTAGTTCCCCCAAAAGCAAAAAATTTTTATCGTAATCAAAATAATATATATATATATATTTTTTCTTTTTTTTTTTTCTTCTCTCCCCCTTGTACAACTTTGGTTTATATTATATATGTAAGTATATATTTCTTTAGAAATTTTGTAATTTGCTTTTTTCTTTTCCTTTATAGGAAATTGCCTCTATTAATTGTTATAATATGTGTATGTACTTTTGTTCGATTCAATTTGAATTTCAGAAAATCTTTATTATTATTTTTTTTTTTTTTTTATTTTAATTAAATATATGTATTTTGTATATATATATGTATGTAACGAGTAAGTATATGTACTTTTATATTCAATTCGTTAAATAAATTTAGTTAAATAAATATAGGTGTAAATGACACAAAATGTTATAATTTTTACTACTTATTCTTACATGACAAATGACAGCATCTTTTCCTTAAAGTTGTGTTTCAAAGTTGATTCTTAAAGTTGATTTTTAGAGTTGGTTTTTAAAGTTGATCTTTACAGTTGATTTTAGCCTTCACCTTCTTATATTTAGGTATTTGCCTCTCGGATATTTCAGCACAGAGTAATAGTTTCATAAATGTTATTCCACGATTATAGTTTTGTGTACTTTTTGTTTAATTAATTCTTCGTGATTTTATTTCACTTTTGCTTCTTTGTAACTTTGCTAGAAAATATTCACTTTTTCTAGATTATTATTTGTTCTGATCACATTCACTTCAATTTATATATATTTTTTCCTTTTCTAGATTATTATTTGTTCTGATCACATTCACTTCAATTTATATGTACATATATATTTTTTCCTATTTTACGTAAGAAAAGATTCACTTTTTCCAGGATAATTTTAGTATATAATAATATTTTACAGGACGGTCGGGTCCCTGCTCGGGCGCCAGTAACGGATTTCTGATCCTTGAAGTTCAAAAAATATAATTTTCTGGGACTCGACACTGTCCCAATTAAACACACGAATTCAGTTTTGTATAATAGTATAATATATTTGGTGCGACCGCACTCTACAAAGTTAACAATAAGAATGAATACAAAAATGAATATAATTCTCTATCAAGCTTAATCAATATAATATTAAGTGCTGATATTGCAATTGAAGTTCTAATATTGCAATTGAAGTTCCCATGCAACCTCGAACATTCACCTGGAATCGGATTTCCCGGTGGGAACGCATTGACTTTATTGGACGGAAGCTCGTGTGCTTCGTTGGCATTTTATATGCTGGGTCAATGCCTGCTCGTGTTAACTTTTATAAAATGTAATCTACGGTATTATATTAAGAAAAACAAAAACATAAACGTAAAACTCAATCATTTTTTTTTTCATTATCAGCAGCATTTTTACTAAACATACCCTTCAAAAAATAATAAGTAAACTTGAACTTTGGTAACCAAATATTTTTAAGGAATGAATTAAAATTATATTTTGCGTTAAACTGTGAGAATTCACTAAAAAAATCTTCTGTACGTCAACAATAAACATTCATGTCGATTACATGACCTATTGAATGAGTTGTGCATGAATTCAGAACGATTTTAAGACGTTTTCATTTTGTGATATATGTCAAAATTTGCATTTTATTTGCTCTGCATTTATTCAACAGGTTCTCTATAATCGTTCTGATTACTTTTTTAAAACATTGGTGTTCCTTTGATGCATAGTTTTTTTTGATAGCAAATACATGTATGCTTCCATCAATCAAGAATGTTATGGATAAGATATTTTTCGATTATAACTCTTTTTTTTTAAATTTAATATTTATTAATCATAATGGAATTGAAAAATAGTTGCAAGCTTAAATCATTAAAAACAAACTATAAATATACTTGGATTATTAAATTGATACAGATTTTAATTAGTTGCAAACAAAATATTTGGGCCGTTCGTTAACGAAAATTTATTAGAATTTAATACAAAAATTGCGCTCGCACCCTTAACTTGATGGTTCTTCGAACGCATCTTTGATACAAAAATCAGAGGTTTATTATGAAATTTAAAGAATTTCGTAGTGATTACTGTAAATTAGTGAATTAATTATAATAAACTGATGTTGAACATGCTTTTTTCAAGACAAAAAGGTACATTGGTTCACTATCCACAAAATGACTGCTTAAAATGAAGCTTAAAACTGACTTTTTCATCGAAAAAAGTAAAAGGAAAAACCTGAAAAAAACTCATTAACCCCTCCATTTTGTTTTTGCTATGCAAAATGCCGCTAGCCCACGACATCGTTTTTTTTTGTTTGTTCTCACATCTATTCATGGACTAATTGTCAAAATTACAAATACAACAATGTAAACAAACGGGTTTTGGAGAGTGAAACGTACGAAAGATTCTTGGTCTTGGTAATGGAGTGTTTTTGCCAAAAACACTCTATATGAAGATATAAATCCTTCGTACGTATCACCCTCCAAAACCCATTTGTTTACATTGTTGTATTTGTAATGTGGAAGAATTCAACGATTAAAATTGACGTGTTTTCACGCATACATAGACACAATTACTGAGTTTTTAGGGGAAATTTCATTATTAGAGGAGAAATTACACGCACACTAAGAAATACTTTCTGAGGCCAGTTTCCGGTTTAGCTTGTAGGCAAACCAATATGGCTACCGAGCATTTATATCTTTACTAGAGTGTTTTTGGTTTTTGCTTTGTGCATTGTCATCAACGGAGATATTTTGCTCATATTCGGGCAGATGAACAGAAAGTCTCTTTTTTGCAAAGCATTTCTTACAACGCAACGAAAGGATTTATTGTTCGATTTCATTCATTTGCAATCACTGCACAAAACACGCAGGTTATCATTTTTAAGACGAGATCTAACGACCATGACGAGACCTGATCACCATGACGAGACCTGACGATCAACGGTTTTGCCAGCGTTCAAGAACACATTTTTAGGACAGTAGCACGGATACCATTTGGGTCAGCGGATTTGTGAATGTTGAGATCTTGAATGGCTCTGGCTACAGTACGAGTACGAAAAACTATTTGTCCCAAAAAATCATTTAAGCCATTCGTGAATGCTGAGATCTATAAGGACTGGAATAGCTACAATACGAGTTCGAAGGAATATTGTTCCCGAAAAATCATCTACGCCCTCAAATACAGGTGGAGTCATAACACTCTCTGACAACGCATTGCCTAGCAAGAGAACAGCTAACAAAGGGAGTGTTATTGACAACAAGCGTAGAAAAATTACTTATGTTTTTTTCAAATGACTAAACATTTTTACTGCTTTTGTGCATTCATTTTTGGTCATGTATAAATTTAGTCCGCGGAATATGGACGCTTCAAGCTTTTCAGGGTTGTTTGAACCTTTTCCGGATTTCCTCAGTTGGATTGCCCTTAAAAAAAAAACAGAAAATTACCTCTTTAACCCTAATAACATCTTTGCAGCTCCAATCAAACCAAGCGTTTTCCTTAGGCATTATGTTTTTAACCCTATTTGGGATAAAATTTCTCACTCCAAAAAGAATAAAACTTGTGATCATATCTGCAATGGTAATATGGTGAAGGATTAAGCATCCTGAAATAATTGTTGAACGCTATCTTTATAAAATTATATTGATAAAATTAAGGCAAAGTTGGTCTTATTTCGCTTTGATAAACTGCATTACTTATAACAATCTACTAGAAACATGATTTACATATTTCACTTTTTCAAAGTGCAATAAAGCTTATTTTTGAAAGTTAGTCTTAATTCACTTGGCCTTAAGTACCTATTACAGATTTTATGTCTTCATGTACGATAAACTTCGAAATATCAAAGTTACGAAAAACGAACTTACGGAAACCAATTGTAGAAAAATTTAAAGTTACGAAAGACCAAATATACGAAAACCCAAATATACAAAAAACAAACACACAAAAAAAGCTGAAATGCTACCCACGTTGATAACTTTTTATTGATGCCTGGTTAAAATGTTCAAGTCGTATTTTATGTAACCATAAATGTTTTTTATTTAAAAAAAAATAAAAAAAGTGTGCAAACAAAGATGTATAGTGATCTTGATCTTAGCTATTTTCTGATTTTTCTAAAGTGTTACAAAATATTGATTAAAAACAACAACTTATTTTTCAATCTGATAGTACTTTTTGCCTTGTTGGTGTTTTTGACAGATGTCACTTAATTTATGCTCAATTTGGTTTTCTACAACTTATTTCTAAAAACCAAAATAATAGTAAGGTAGAGCAATATAGAACTTAGCCGACTATTTATATTTCGACTTGCCTTATTTATTTAGCTTAAAAAAAGGAAATTATTTATTTTTATTTTTAATTTTTATTATTGCGATTCTTTAAAAAAAAAAATAACACAGAGGTGAATTCTGAGTTTTTGAGTACCAATCGATTTTTATTGAGCTCGGGTAGAGGTAGGTAAGGCCACATTTCTTGTTAACTTTATAGTAAACAAATATTAGAATCACTTGATGGCATAAATTATTCTAGTATGCTTATTATGCGCTAATTGATGATAAAATACATATTTAATTAAATAAAAAACCATAATCGTTTCTTTTTCAAAAACATGCGTTTTTGCATTTTGTTTATACATACATACATTAACTTACTAATCTAAGGAAATGCAATATAGTAATATTTAATTTATTTTAATAAAACAATTTCTCAGAAAAATTTAATATAATTTTGAATTTATAACTAAAATCTAAAAAATCAACATTAATTGAAATTTATTGACAATACAAATTATTTATTACAATTATAAATAAAAACAAACAAAATCCAAACATTTCCTATGTTTTAACTGATACAACAGGTTCTGGTGTATTCATAGCATAACCAAGTTCCTGCAAAGCACGACGGATATCTACAAAAACGCTTGGATCTTCAATAGTCGCTGGCAATACAACTAGCTTATTCTTAGCAAAATCAGCCATTGCTTTTCGCATCGTTTTTCCTTAAAAAAAAAACAAACATTTTGAAACATGCTCTAATTTGTTTTATGTAATGTTCCAAAAATTATACCAACTTACCAGAACGAGTCCTTGGTAATGCATTCACAGGAGCAACAAGCCTAAACGAGGCAATAGGTCCAATAACGTCTCGAATTATTGATATAATTTCACCGCAGATTTTAGCACGAGGCTTAGTTGTACCTTAAATAATTTTAAATCAAATTTACAAAACGTCTAAATCTCTTTTTGTAAATTGGCTCCATCAAACATTTTACTTACCATTCTTTGTAATGTACAAACATAAAGGCACTTGACCTTTGGTATTTTCGGGAACTCCAAAAACAGCAGCATCAGCGATATCTGGATGACGCAATACTGCGTCTTCTAAGCTGGAGGTAGAAATACGATGACCAGCAACATTGATAACATCATCGTCGCGAGCAGTTACATAAACATATCCATTTTCGTCAATGTAACCAGCATCCATGGTATCGTAGAAATTCTAAAACAAAACGTCAAATACGGGCTTTGATAACAAAACGTTTTTAAAATAAAAAACTTAAGAAATACCTTAATCTATTTCTTTTATTCATAAACAATGAGTCGATCCAAACGCTAAGTTTTATTAATTTACTGTAGTGAATTAAACTTACCGGAAACTTCTTAAAATAGATGTCTTCGAACAGCTCGTCATTCCTATACAAAGTTGACATATTGCCCGGTGGTAGAGGTAGTTTCAATGCAATCCTTCCAAGCTGCATCGGCTTACATTCTGAACCATCGGATTCTAAGATACGAACTGAAATTGATTACAATATTTAAAAAAAATAAACGGTTTATTTTTCCATTTTCAAAACCACTGAACTTACTATCATAACCGACGAATGGCAAACCAGTTGTATATTTCGGAGGACTGAGATTATGTCCGAAATCAACACAAGTTGCCGTTATTGCCGATCCAGTTTCTGTTTGCCACCAATTGTTCAGAATTGGGACTTTGAAGATATTTTCCATCCAAGTCTTGGTTTCAATATCACAATGTTCACCAGCTATAAATATCGTTCGCAAGGACTTCAAACTATACTTGCGGCCGTATTTAATTTCAGGATCAGCTCGTCGGATAACGCGAAAAGCCGTTGGCACTGACATCAAAGCATTAACTTTATGCTGTTCGATAATTCGAAAATATTGACCTGGATCTGGAGTACGATCGGGTTTCCCTTCATACATTACACTCGTTACACCGCACAAAAGAGGTCCATAACAAATATAGGAGTGTCCGACAACCCATCCAAGATCAGATGCAGACCAGCATGTATCTCCAGGCTGAAGCCCGTAGAGCTTTTTCATTGTGTAAGTTAATGCTACCAAATGTCCACCGATAGGACGTTGAACACCTTTTGGACTGGCTGTAGTGCCAGACGTGTACAAGATGTAAAGAGGATCATTTGCCTCAACTGGTACACAATCGATCGGATCAGCTAAATTTTGAACTGTAGTCCAAAGGATGTCGGTCTTGCTATTGATAACAGTGTATGCAACATTGTCTCTTTGAAAGACAATATTGCACAAGGGCTTCCACGAAGAAGCATTCACTGCGTTATGCAAAATGTCTAAATAATGAATAATTTTTCCCGGTTCGACTCCACAATTAGAAGTTATAATGACCTTGGGCTCAGCATGTTCGATGCGCGTACGAAGTTCACTTGCAGCAAAACCTGACAAAAAATTCAAATTTAAATTATGTAGTTTAGTCAAATCCATTCAAAAATTGTTTACGAAATTGACAACCCAAACAATTTTTTTAAATTTGACGTCTATAAGGAAACGAGAAGAGATACATATCTCCCTATTTATTGTACAAATCTATTGAAGGTCAGGCAAGTTTCTAGTATGTGATTGGACACAGCTGCCAATTAATTGCCTTCGAATTGAGACAACTTTATTGAAAAGTTGACTGGAAAGTTAGAGAACAAAAATCTCCCTAACTATCAAGTCAAACCCACTAGTGTCAAAATAACAGCTAATCACTTTTTTGCATTCAACTGAAAGCTGAATTTTATTACTATGTAATTTATTTATTGCCGTCTTCTCGTTCTTTTGGTTTATATGATATAGACCAAATAATAATTAAAATCAATTTTAATAAAAATTATGTATTGTTTGTCATTGTAAGTTATATGCCGCCAAAAAGTTCACTCGATCTCTATAAACTACATGTACAAAATTGTGAATATCTTTTATCAAATCTTAAAAACAATGAACATATTATAATTCTAGGTGATTTTAATCTCTCTAACTTAGAATGGGTTTTTGATCCCGAAGAGCTTCATCTATTACCTTTTAATGTAAATTTTGATTTTGAAAGCGAATTAATTGATTTTTTTACAAGTTATGACTTACTTCAAATTAATTGTTGCAAAAATGATTTAAATCGTATTCTAGATCTTATTTTTGTAGATAAAGATTTACTTATTAATGTAGACAAATCATTAAATCCATTTTTTTCTAATTCGATCCACCATATTGCTCTTGATATATGTACATTTTTGATTTTATGAGTACGTTAAGTCTTCAAATTTTAATAAGGTAAAATTTAATTACACAAAAGCTAATTTGGAAGGCATAGCGAGTTATATGTCCGATATTCCGTAGCACGAAAATTTTAATTCTTTTAATTTATCGCAATTCTATGATTATTTTATTGATAATATGAAATCGGCAATTGATATGTATGTACCAATAGTTCAAGTAAAAAATGACTCGAAGCCTCCTTGGTTTAATAAAAGGCTTTGTAATTTATGTAATAAAAAAAACAAGGCCTATAAACGAGCGCGTGTATCGGGAAACAATAATGATTTAAAAGGTATTTATATACGATTACAACGAGAATTTGATGTTCTTAACAAATTTCTGTTTAAATCTTATATTTTAACAATTGAATCAAACCTTAAAAAAAACAGTAAAAGTTTTTGGTCTTATATTAAAAACAAAAAATCTTCTTGTGGCATTCCTAGTAATATGCATTACCTTAATTCAACACATTCAGATCTTTTATCTATTTGTAATTCATTTGCTTATTATTTCCAATCAAATTACACCAGATCTGACGAAGCTACTTCAAGTAATAAAGAATTTTTATTTCAAGATTGTAAGGTGAATATTGGCCAAATAGAGATAAACATGTCTGAAATAGAAAGTGGCCTTTTGAGTTTGAATGAAGACATAAATACAGGTCCGGATGAAATACCCCCGATTATCCTTAAAAAATGTGTATTAGCAATTATAGAACCTCTTTTTCTTATTTTCAAAAGCTCTCTATCTAATGGTGAGTTCCTATCAGTGTGGAAAAAATCATTTTTAACTCCAATTCATAAATCTGGATCAAAGCATCAAATAAACAATTATCGTCCAATTTGTAAATTATCATGTATACCAAAACTGTTCGAAAAATTGATATACAATAAGTTAGCTTTCCTCGTGAAAGAACAGATTTCACCATTTCAACACGGTTTCGTATCGGGAAGATCAACAACCACCAATATGTCTATTTTCTCCAATTTTATTTTAAATAAACTCGAAAAAGGTCACCAAATTGATGTAATTTACACAGATTTTGTGAAAGCTTTTGATAGAGTAAATCACTCAATTTTGTTGAGAAAATTAATTTCTTTTGGTTTTCATTCAAATCTTTTGAAATGGTTGGACTCTTACCTTAAGAATCGTATTCAATTTATTACAATTGAAAATATGGTTTCAAGTCCAGTTTTGGTAACCTCAGGTGTTTCCCAAGTGTTAAAGACGATGCGTCCGCACCTTAAGTCATCATCAGTAGTTCCAAGGCGAACTTGCTGATGGCGCCACTCAAAACAGGAATAGATCGGCCATCTTAGTTTTGTCTTTCTTTCAAAAAAAAATTTACAAGATTCGAGAATTTTCCTTTTTCTGCCATTCGATCGCCCACGAGGTACATTAAGATTTGCTTTCTAAAATTGTAAAACAAAACCTACTTAAAATATATGATAAAATTAAAATTTAACAACTGTATTAACTCAAAAACTAAGTTTTGTAACCTGGCAATAGAACTACGTTGTGTTTCATTTAGCCCGTTCACAAAGGTTTTTGATTTGGTTGCTACCGAATTTACAACACTTGACGCTTCCTATTTTAGACTACCATCAGCCGCAACCGTACCTGCGTCTGCCCAAAATTCTTCGAAAGTTTCTGCGCATAGTGCGGCCAACGTTGCCGCCATGTGTGGAAACCTTTTTCTCTCCAACGCCTTACGAACAACTCACAAAGTTCCTGCGCATAGTGCGGCCGAGGTTGCCGTCATGTGTGGGAATCTTTTTCTTCCTAACTCATCCAGTGTAACTCAGAAAGTTTCTGCGCATAGTGCGGCCGAGGTTGCCCCCGTGTGTGGAAATCTTTTTCTTCCTAACGTGCCCTCCTTAACAATGAACGGCAGCGTCGCAGTAACGACAAGCCATCCAACCCAAGGTGCTTTAATGCAAGAAAGTGATCACGTTGCAGGTGGTGCGAATCTACCACCGAAATCGGACTCTAGCAGTTCACGATCTTCTAAAGGTGCATCAACTAAGCGACTGCAAATGGAGTTACAGAGGATCGAAGAAGAGAGACAGCTAAGAGAGAACCGCGATAAGGAAGAACTCAAGCTCCGAGAAGAAAGAGACGCCGAGTACATAACTAAGAAATACAAAGTTATGAACCAAGTCTTCGACTCCTCAGATGAGGAAGAAGGGGTCGACCATGACCCGCCAATTATGAAAAATAAAAATTCGAATGCGAATGCGAACGCCAACCAACGGATCAATGATTATCTTCATTCCACGGCGAACGTGAATACCATTCCCGTCGAACCCATGCCGACTGACTTTCAACCCCAACACATTCCAAGTACACGTAACCTAGCCGCCGAGAGGGAATCCCTGTTTGCTTCCAACCAACAACCACCATGCTCCAATGTCGACCGAAGCCAGTTCCATTCTGTCAACGCACTACCCGAGAGCTATCAACGTGACACAGCCGGAGTCAACTTTTTGAGACCAACACCACAGGGCGTTTCAATTTCAAATGTACAACAGGTAATCCAAGACAACAACGCACATCAATATGCTCGGGAACCACCTGCCGCACATCGACCGTCTTCTCAATACATGCCTTCGTTTAGCAATAGCCAACAATTTACGCCCTCAAGTATTTTTTTAACGAAAAATAACTTAGCAGCACGTAACTTGATTCGAGATCTACCAACCTTCGATGGAAATCCTTCGGAGTGGCCACTATTCATCGCAAGCTTTAATCGAAGTACTGAGCTGGGCGGTTTTAGTAATGAGGAGAATCTTATAAGGTTACACAAAGCCCTTAAAGGTGGAGCCTTAGATGCAGTGAGAAGTTTAATAATCCAGCCCAATTGTGTTGATCGTGTCATTGAGACTTTGAGAATGTTGTACGGCCGACCTGAGCTGATCATTAACACTATGGTTCGCAAGATCAGTGCCACGCCTCCGCCAAAAGCAGAAAAGCTCGAGACTATTGTTACCTTCGCCATAGCAGTGCAGAACCTTTGTGCTACAGTTGAAGCCCTTGGTCTAGTCGACCATCTTAACTATCCTATACTGATGCAAGAACTTGTGGACAAGCTCCCTCCACCTCTCCGTCTTAATTGGGCTATTCACAAGCAATCATTGCCCAAGTATACCCTTGTTCACTTCAGTACGTGGATGTACTCAATGGCCGAAGCTGCAAATGGGGTTCTGGTGTCAGCTCCTTCTACGTATTCTGATGAGAAGAAGCGCAATAAAGGCTGGAAAGATAAAGGGATGGTCAATGCTCACTACAAAGAGAATCGAACGATGGTGAATGGTGGTGAATGTTCTTCGGTAGCAGAATGTACGAAGTTTCAGAAGTCAAACCGCTCTGCTCGATGGGAGGAAGTAAGGAAACATCGCCTTTGCTGTAGATGCCTAAAGCAACACCTGAACTACAAGTGCAAGTCAGAGTCTCTGTGTGGAAAAAATAATTGTGTTCTTAAACACCACCCGCTTCTACACAACGACCTAAAATCTGTAGACGGCTCACCTACACCTACGGACGGAACGGTTGGAGTACATTCAGAAAATGAAAGATGTCAAACCTATAATAGCGATTCCGTTTTGTTCCGAGTGGTACCCGTATTTCTCTATGGAAATGGAACTAAAGTAAAGGCCTTTGCATTTTTGGACGACGCGACGGTTCATCTGTAACTTTAATGGACGAAGATCTCGCGAGGCAGTTGAATGTGAAAGGTGAGCCCCGACCTCTGTGTCTGAAATGGACTGGAAACACATCGCGGTACGAGAGTAAATCTGAGTTGATCAGTCTTCAAATATCCAGCACCAATTTGAACGCTGAGAAGTTTCAATTAACAGATGTGCGTACTGTGAAAAAGCTATGCCTACCTGCCCAGACACTCAATTCAGATGGGTTACAGAAGGAGTTCGAACATCTAAGAGGCCTCAACCTAACATCGTACAACAAAGCAGTCCCACTATTGCTTATTGGCGTCAATAATGCTCAACTCGGTTTTCCAATCAAGTCCAAAGAAGGAAGTCCAAACCAACCCGTAGCGACTAAAACCCGCCTAGGCTGGGTCATTCATGGAAAGTGTAACGGAGAAGCAAGCAATCTCGATAGTTCCCATAACTTTCATGTCTGCGACTGTAATGACCTTGAACTGTGTCGGCTCGTGAAGAATTTCATTTGTGATGACAACTTCGGGACATTTGAATCGAAGAAGATCACGATGTCAGACGATGATGCCCGAGCTCTGAACTTGATTAACACTCGTACAGTTCGTAAGAACGGAAGATTCGAAACGACACTTCTGTGGAGAGTTGATAACGTGCAGCTACCGGAGAGTTACCCAATGGCCAGAAAGCGATTAGCCTGCCTGCAGAAAAGAATGCAACATGACCCGGTCCTAGCTGAAAAGCTAGATAGCAAAATCAAAGAATACGTCAGCAAGGGCTACGCAAGGAGGATTACTCACCAAGAGATCCTAGAGAACAACCATCGTTCATGGTATCTACCAATTTTTCCCGTGGAGAATCCGAACAAACCCGGGAAAATTAGAATGGTCTGGGACGCTGCCGCTACAGTACGCGGCACTTCGCTCAACTCCCTACTCCTCAAAGGTCCCGATCAATTAACTCCTCTTACATCCGTCATCTATAAGTTCAGACAACACAAAATCGCGATTTGCGGGGACATCAAGGAAATGTATCACCAAGTTTGTATTCGAGAAGAAGATCAGCATTACCAGCGCTTCTTGTGGGGCTGCGAGGAGGACGGACGACCCAATACATATATTATGAAAGTGATGACTTTTGGAGCCACCTGCTCTCCGTGCACTGCTCATTATGTGAAAAATACCAACGCTGACCAATTTGCAGCTGAATTTCCCAGAGCAGCTCAGTCGATTAAAGAAAATCATTATGTTGATGACTTGATGGATAGTGTTCCAACTGAGAAAGAAGCCATTAGTTTAGCTCAGGAGATTCGACACGTTCACAAACAAGGTGGATTTCATATCAGAAATTGGGTTTCTAATTCGTCCGCAGTCCTCGCAGCACTTCAGTCGGAACCAACAGAACAAGTAAGCATCAGTGTGAACGTCGAACCTGGTACAGAAAAGGTGCTTGGAATGTGGTGGTGCACCTCTTTAGACTGCCTTACGTTCAAGCTTACCACAAATCCAAGTCAAAGAGAACTCCTTTCTGGTTCAAGACGCCCCACTAAGCGCGAAGTCCTAAGAGTCATGATGACAATCTTTGACCCTTTAGGACTAATATCATGTTTCCTGATGTACGTCAAGATTTTACTTCAAGAGATTTGGCGATCTAAAATCGAATGGGATGATGAGATCAAGACCAACGAATACAACAAATGGCTGAAATGGGTGCATCACCTACCCAAAGTTGAGTCCGTTAAGATCCCAAGATGCTACGTAACTTCAACCGTGGGCTCCGATGTGCAGCTGCACATTTTCGTCGACGCTAGCGAGAACGGGTTTGCGGCTGTAGCATACGTAAGAAACTTTAACAACGATTTGGTGGAGATTAGTCTAATAGGAGCGAAAACTCGTGTAGCACCTCTTAAAGCGCTATCAATTCCACGTCTTGAGCTTCAGGCAGCGCTTCTCGGAGCACGGCTCGCTAAGTGTATAAAAGAGTCACACAGCATCGTCTTCAGCAAACAATACTTTTGGTCAGATTCGAGAACCGTTCTGTGTTGGCTTCGATCCGACCACCGAAGATATCGGCAGTACGTAGCGTTTCGAGTAAGCGAAATTCTAGACCTCTCCGAAATTGAGGAATGGAAATGGATTCCTACGAACTTGAATGTTGCAGACGAAGCAACAAAATGGCAAAAGCCTCCAGAGTTCAAAAACACTAGCCGATGGTTCACTGGACCCGCATTCTTGAAATCACCTGCAGATCAATGGCCGCAGGAAACTGTGATGGGTTCTACGATTGAAGAGCTTAAAACTAATACTTCTGGATGAAAAATCAACCCTAGACTTCCGACTACCGATTATACTGCCAAGATTTAACCGAATAACTGATCTTATTATCAAAGACGTCCACCATCGTTACAACCACCGAAACGGTTATAAACATCATTCGGGAAAAATTTTACATCGTTCAGATGCGATCAGCCTTGAAAGCCGTCAAGAAAAACTGTCCACAGTGCAAGATTAATAGAGCTCTTCCGCAGCCTTCCATCATGGCACCACACCCACACGCGCGGCTCGCCTCCGCGTCGACTACTTTGGCCCACTTGCAGTCACCGTAGGTCGAAGAACTGAAAAGCGCTGGGGAGTGCTTCTAACCTGCCTTACCATAAGGGCCGTTCATATCGAAGTCGCTCATACACTAATGACAGACTCTTGTATCCTTTGTCTTAGAAACTTCCTGGCCCGAAGAGGTGTTCCCATTGAATTTTATAGCAATAATGGCACGAATTTTCACGGCGCAGAAAGAGAATTGCGAGAAGCGGCGAGTAGCATCCAGAGAGACAGACTAGCTGAAACCTTCACCTCTACCAGCACTCAATGGAAATTTATACCACCGGCCTCACCACATATGGGGGGTAGCTGGGAGCGCTTATTACGTTCCATCAAAAACGCTCTATATGCCATTTTGCCGACAAGGAATCCGAACGACGAATTGCTGCGAAGCATGCTAATCGAAGCAGAGAATACCATAAATTCACGCCCTTTGACATACATCCCAATTGATCCTGCAAATCCGGAAGCCCTCACACCGAATCATTTTTTACTGGGCTCGGCCGGCGGTTCCAAACCTTTAGTGGAACTCAACGACGACGTGACAGTGCTACGTAAGAATTGGCTAACCTCGCAACAGTTTGCGGACCGCTTCTGGAAGCGCTGGGTAACAGAATACTTGCCCACACTAACCAGACGCGCCAAATGGTTCACTCCCGCAAAAACTCTGGAAGTCGGCGGCGATCTAGTTCTGGTTGTCGACCCCAACGGCCCCAGAAACAGTTGGGCCAAAGGACGAGTACTGAAAACCAAAATATCTAAAGACAATCAGGTACGCAGTGCTGTAATACAAACGTCGAGTGGGGTCTACGAGAGACCTGCGGTCAAGCTGGCCGTTCTCGACCTCAAATCGGGAGAAGAACCCAGTTCGCCAGTGAAACTACCAAGGGGGGTGTTAAAGACGATGCGTCCACACCTTAAGTCATCATCAGTAGTTCCAAGGCGAACTTACTGATGGCGCCACTCAAAACAGGAATAGATCGGCCATCTTAGTTTTGTCTTTCTTTTCAAAAAAAAATTTACTAGATTCGAGAATTTTCCTTTTTCTGCCATTCGATCGCCCACGAGGTACATTAAGATTTGCTTTCTAAAATTGTAAAACAAAACCTACTTAAAATATATGATAAAATTAAAATTTAACAACTGTATTAACTCAAAAACTAAGTTTTGTAACCTGGCAATAGAACTGCATTGTGTTTCATTTAGCCCGTTCACAAAGGTTTTTGATTTGGTTGCTACCGAATTTGTAGCAACACCAAGGTAGCCATCTACCTAATTTTTATCAATGACTTACCTGATATTTTCGAAAATTCTGTTCAACTTCGTTTTTTAGATGTATGTATAAAGTCCATTACGGATTGTCTTCTGTTGCAAAATGATCTTTGTAAATTATCTGAATGGTGCTCTGTAAACCAATTATATTTAAATGCCTCTAAGTGCGAATGTTTTTCTTTTTGTCGTAATTTTTCCCAAATTATCTTCGAATATAAGATTAATAGCCATGTTCTTATTCGAGTTTGTGAAAAGAAAGATCTGGGCATAATTTTCGACTCTAAATTAAACTTCGTCAAGCATATAGAGTTCAGTGTTTCCAAAGCAAATTCCATGCTAGGCTTTATTAAACGCAATAGTAAAAATTTCAAAGACCCTTTTGCTCTTAAATCGCTCTATTCATCTTATGTCAGATCAATATTAGAATACTGCTGTGTTATTTGGAATCCATTCTATAACATTCATTCAAACAGAATTGAAATGATTCAAAAAAAATTTACTAATTTCGCAATTCGGAAATTAGGTTTGAACATCGAAACTCCATCATATACTACCAGATGTCAACTTTTAGGTATGCAATCACTTGTAAATAGACGAAAAATGTATTCAGTTATGTTTATAAGTGATATTTTATCGTACCATATCAAGTGCCCATTTCTTGTATCCTTAATTAATTTATATGCTCCATCGCGACAACTGAGAGTACGTTCTTTATTCCGTGAAGATGATCATAGAGTTAACTATGCAAAAAATGAACCTATAACCGCTGTGTCAGTGAAACTAATCTTATTGCGTCTCATATTGAATTTGACTTTCATCTGAGTACATAGATCTTCTTTAAAAAATAGATTGTTATTGTATTTTCATTTTAATTGATTTTTAATTTTACAATATAATTTTACTGTTGTCAAATTGTTAATGTTTATTTTTATTGTATTAAAAATATTTTGTTGTATGTAATAGGCTATAAGTCCATCTCGATGTATGTATTAGCATGTATTCGAATTCGGTAGTCTAACTGTAGATTTAAAATCTCTAAAATGATGTTAATAAATAAATAAATAAAATATTTTGTTCCCGATTTCATTTAATACTTTGTTTAAAAGGGTTCCTTATCAAATTGGAAAAGGAATAGGTTTTGTTTGTTTCAAATAAAAAATACAAGTCGCGATGGAACTGTAGCTTACCTCAGGAGTTATTTGTGGACAATTATGTTTTTGTTAGTTTTTGCATGATCAACTGAAAATAAAGGTTCGTAAGGTAAAGTTCCGAATTTGAAGTTAATGACACTTTACCATCTTGGTCTAAATTTACGTTTAAAGAATCCAGTTGACTGCAAATGAAGTCCCTGCCATTGCAACGCAGTGAGTTGTTTTGGTTATCAAATCAGAAATTGCTCAAACTTGTCATTTGATCCGTTTGTATTTATCATTGACAGTATTAAGTTGGCATTTCATAATTTTAATTTGATTGCATTTGATGATAAGAGAGAAGCAACGAAGTAATGGAGTATTTTTAATAAAATAAGGAAGAGTGAGGGTGACAATTCAGTAAGAATAAATTGTATTTTTGATTTTGAAAAATTATGAGCATCGCATATCCAATTTTTCCTTTAGTCCCTAGTATTTGTGAAATGCCAGATTTTTGTAGTTTTTTTGATAATTGTTTTTGTATCCACCAAAATATACATAGTTTAAGAAAGAATTTTTCAGGCTTTCTAACTTACATTGAGTCTCTCAAACAAATGCCAGTTATAATTGTTTTAACCGAGATATGGGCTTATGAAAATGAAATTAATTACTATAACGTTCCGGGTTATATATTTGTCAGCTGCTGTAATGAATCTTGTTCGGCAGGTGGCGTTGCAGTAATCAAAATGAAAACTTCAATAATACACTCCAATAAAAGAAAATTATTTAAAACCCAAAGGCTTAAAAAAGGGGACCCTCTCAACTGCACTAACTATAGAGGCATCAGTCTACTTAACATTGCTTGCAAGATCTTCTCTGCCGTTAAATGTTAAATTCTAAAGCCCATCGTCAACAACCTGATAGGTCCTTAGCAGATCGTGGAAGAAACCCAAAAACATCAAATCGAAACCCACCATCTCTTCATCGATTTCAATTCCGCATATGACAGCATCTACAGAGACGAGCTGTATAGAGCCATGTCTAGTTTTGGCATCCCTGATGCCAAACTCGTCCGTTTGTGCAGGTTGACCATGGGGAATGCGCGCTGCTCCATAAAGGTTGGAAGTAACTTTCGATGTCAACAAAAAAGGCGCTGTCATGCGAATTCTTTAACATTGTTCTTGAAAGAATAGTGCAGAGCTAACACGTCGCCACCAGAGGCATTTTCTTTCAAAAGTCTGTCCAATTACTAGCACATGCTGATGACATTGACATAATCGGAAGAACTCAGCGTGATGTCAATGTGGTTTTTGTGAGTATTGAGGCAGTGGCGGTAAAAATGGGTTTAAACGGTTAATGAGGGCAAAACAAAGTACATGCTGTCATTAAGACACCGACGACGTCTCTGTAAATCCGCCACTATCGATAGACATAACTTTGAGATATTTAAGGACTTGTGTCCTATGAACACAGAAAACAACACCAGCGTGCGGCGAGATCAAACGAAGAATTACTCTTGCTAACCACTGTTTCTTTGGGCTAAGAAAGTGAGTAGTCGTTTCGAAAGAAAAGTTCTTCGCGTGATCTACGGGCATAGCAGGTGAGTGGAGGAGAAGATGGACCGACGAGCTGTACGGCAACGAAGACTTAGCCAGAAGGGTAAAACTCCAACGGCTGAGATGGTTGGGTCACGTAGAGCGCATGGAAACCAATGCTCCGGCCCGGAAAGTCTTTGAATCAACACCCACAGGACACAGAAGTAGATCGCGGATCAGGTGGTGAGCAAAAAGTGAAAAGTGACCTCACCCAACTGGCGACATCTAACTAGAGACCGAGCTAGATGGAGAAGTTTATTGGTTGAGGCCCTAGTTCACACAGGACTGTAGTGCCACCTTAAGTAAGTAAGGATGAACCAAAGTCTCCTTAATCTAATCTGCAACCCAATAGTGTTGAATTTGAACCTTATACCTCCTTTGAAACTTACAAGACTATCTCATCCTTAAAGAGCTAATTTTCTTGCACTTCAGATGGAATATCTAGTGTTATACTAAAAAAGTAGCATTTTATGTCTCGGATGTATATACTGATTCATATATTCAATCTTAGTGTTGAACAAGAATATTTCCCTCAAGAATTAAAATACGCTGAGGTAATTCCACTTTTTAAGAAAGGGGGCCGAACAAATATGGCAAATTGCAGACCTATTTCTCTTCTACTAACTACTTCAAAAATCTTTGAAAAAATAATGATTTAAAGAATCACTTCTTTCTTAAACAAAAACAATTTGTATGCGAAAATCAATTTGGCTCCCGTTTCAGGAGAGTCAACTGAAGATGCGATTTTTAGGTTATGAAGCCAGTTTTATGTTGCTTGAATAACAACAAAACCCACTTTTGCTCTTTTTATCGATATGACAAAGGCATTTGACATGGTCGATAACGATTTACTGCTTAATATATTGTATGATGCTTGATTTAGAGACATCATTTTTCAATGGCTTAAGTCATATTTGAAAGATAGATTTCAAAGGTTTAGTATCAACGGAACATCAAGTGAAGCTTGGCTTCTAAAAAAAAACGATTTTCACAAGGATCTGTTCTTGGTCACATGTCCTTCTTAATTTAGATTAACTTACTCTTTTTGCTTCCGTTGAATTGTCTTTCAACAACTTTTGCAGATGATAACTTCTTTACCTACCAATCTAATTCAGAACTAGACTGTATCAGGAGAATTGAAGAGGATCTTGAATTATTGAGGACTTGGTTTTTTGTTCATACAATCTACGAGTAAACAACATCTTGTCACTGAACCGAAAGTTGACAAAACCCACTTCCTCAAACTTTTATACTTTAACAGCACCGCGATTCAAAACTAACTGTAAGTTAAAGAATGACTACTATTATTTATTATTCTTAAGTTAATACCAAAATTGTAAAACTTTAGAATCTAAATGAATGAATAAACGTTTTTCTAATCTAAATCTATGTATATAATCATGATTGTTTTTTGATATCCTAGTTGAAATCTTTTAAATAATCTTCTACATCATTAAAGTAAAAAGAACTCACCTCCAAAGACAACTGAGTGTACTGCTCCAAGACGAGCAGTGGCCAACATAGCTATTATAGCTTCTGGAATCAATGGCATATAAATGACAACTCGATCACCTTTGTTCACACCTAACTTATGCATTCCACCAGCCAGTAAAGTTATCTTTCATAAATTAAAATTATTTTGATATTTTTTTTTTCAAATCTAAAGACTTACATAAATGTATATTTCACTTACCTCATCATACAATTCCTGATAAGTAACCTGCCTGATGGTATTAGTTAGTGGACTGTCATGAATAAGAGCCACTTGATTTCCACGACCTTCGGCTAAGTGTCTATCGACAGCATTGTAACATGCATTAATGTAGCCACCAGAATACCATTTTGTGTATGGTGGGTTGCTGTTGTCAATAACTTTCTCCCATTTTGTATGCCAATCCAAGGCATTGGCAGCTTCACCCCAAAATTCCTCGGGATCTTTTATTGACTTGTTATAGATTTCAAGAAAAACAGGATCATGAACATCTGGAATTCGTGATGGACCTAAAAATTAAAAAAGAAGAAGATTTTAAGATGACGTTCGGTGGTTGGTATATGAACAAAAGATTGAGTATACGCCTAGATGAACTATTTTTCAAAAAAAAAACTCACTTCCTAATGAAAAAAAAAGTATACACTGTGCTTAAAAGATTCTTAAAATTATGGTAAGGTTTCATACGGGCATCATACCGTACTTTATCGTAAGCTACATAAGAAGCTTTAAAAATTGATTAAAACAACAGTTCCCTAAGTTAATTTAAGTACTACTCTAATAAAGGTTGTCTTAGGCTCAATATCTACCTGTGCCATCTAGTTTTTTTTTTTTTACGGGTACTGCCTCTTGCGAGGAATTGAAAAATCCTCCAAGAGTAATTCTTGTCATGAAAAATGATGTTCGGATTCGGCTTAAAATTGTAGGTCCCCTCCATCCTTGACAACATTACTGGCACACTCGGCCCTACGTCTCAATGGACAGTTGCACCACCTAATTTATTTATTTTTAAGTCCATTTATTATAAAAGAACTGAGGATAAATCAAGTGACAACTGTCAAAAAGAGAAACTCTGAAAAAAGTGTTTCCAGATTGAAAACCACACACCTAAAATAAATACCAGTTAAATAACTTTTACAAGTTATTAAAATACACTATTATTATTATTATTATTATTATTATTATTATTATTATTATTATTATTATTATTATTATTATTATTATTATTATTATTATTATTATTATTATTATTATTATTATTATTATTATTATTATTATTATTATTATTATTATTATTATTATTATTATTATTATTATTATTATTATTATTATTATTATTATTATTATTATTATTATTATTATTATTATTATTATTATTATTATTATTATTATTATTATTATTATTATTATTATTATTATTATTATTATTATTATTACTATTATTATTATTATTATTATTATTATTATTATTATTATTATTATTATTATTATTATTATTATTATTATTATTATTATTATTATTATTATTATTATTATTATTATTATTATTATTATTATTATTATTATTATTATTATTATTATTATTATTATTATTATTATATTATTATTATTATTATTATTATTTATTATTATTATTATTATTATTATTATTATTATTATTATTATTATTATTATTATTATTATTATTATTATTATTATTATTATTATTATTATTATTATTATTATTATTATTATTATTATTATTATTATTATTATTATTATTATTATTATTATTATTATTATTATTATTATTATTATTATTATTATTATTATTATTATTATTATTATTATTATTATTATTATTATTATTATTATTATTATTATTATTAATATTATTATTATTATTATTATTATTATTATTATTATTATTATTATTATTATTATTATTATTATTATTATTATTATTATTATTATTATTATTATTATTATTATTATTATTATTATTATTATTATTATTATTATTATTATTATTATTATTATTATTATTATTATTATTATTATTATTATTATTATTATTATTATTATTATTATTATTATTATTATTATTATTATTATTATTATTATTATTATTATTATTATTATTATTATTATTATTATTATTATTATTACTATTATTATTATTATATTATTATTATTATTATTATTATTATTATTATTATTATTATTATTATTATTATTATTATTATTATTATTATTATTATTATTATTATTATTATTATTATTATTATTATTATTATTATTATTATTATTATTATTATTATTATTATTATTATTATTATTATTATTATTATTATTATTATTATTATTATTATTATTATTATTATTATTATTATTATTATTATTATTATTATTATTATTATTATTATTATTATTATTATTATTATTATTATTATTATTATTATTATTATTATTATTATTATTATTATTATTATTATTATTATTATTATTATTATTATTATTATTATTTATTATTATTATTATTATTATTATTATTATTATTATTA